>JALLPH010000996.1:0-13013 GCA_036939855.1 Cyclotella choctawhatcheeana
GAGCAATGCCAAGAGTTGTGTACCCACCACGTATTATCTGGTATCATCTCCATACGCGCCATTGCATGTCAAATAACCGTTACTGAATGAGTGTGTGAACAAAGTTCTGGTTTGTATTCATTTCAAGGCCATCGGAAATAAGACATGAATATTATAATCTAATACAATCGAAACTTACCAACTACCGCTGCCAATTGAGACTGCAAAACAATAAGTGAAGGAGGAGAATCATAAATTGAGTGAGAAGATATAATATTTTACAAGGTCTTGCATGCTCGGCTCACCTTTAGCACCTTGACAAAAATATCTCCCATTACAGGAGTTCTCCTCAACCGTAACATGTGATGGCAAATCCCAACAAGCTCTATCAGCATTACAAGATCCACAGCCGATCTTGGACGGGTTGACTCCTCTGAAACCACTCTCACACTTCCTGCATGCATTAAGATCGCGCTGAAGTCCCAATGCAATTTCTTTACCAGATACAACAATGCATCGGCCTCCAATGGAAGATGTGGAATCCTCGACACACATCTCCCCCATACCACAGGATGCATGGACCCGAGAATTAAGAACATCGAAATCAAAGGTTGTGCATTCCCCACCTTGCTTCTTGGATTGGTTTTTGTGCTCCTCAAAGCTTGTAGCAATTGCAACAATGGTGAGTACCTTGTAAAGAACTAGTTTCAGTCTCATGGTAATAGATTAGGAAAAATGGGAGTAGACAGAGAGGTGCGTCATGCTTCATCAGCTTTCCTGCTATTCCTTGTTGATGACCTGCTGAGAACTGGCAGAATTCTTACCGCATGATATGGCAAACGTGACTTGGGTAGGAGTCGGAGTACAGTGCTTTGCATAAACTTTGCCTTCAGTTACCATTGTAAAGAATGCTAATGAAGCGACTGGCAATTATTTCACACAATGTAGAGAATGAATTGAATACTATAATATTCATATGGTAATCTAGCAAACAGGATTAGTTTTCATTTGGTGCTTTTGGGTATTATGCTAACAAGCGGACAACCTGAAATGCATTGATTTCAGGCGATATTGCCAATATTAGAGGAAATGAAAATATAAGCAACCTTACTTCATAACTAACAAGGCCAACTATGTTTCAGTAACCCCGAGTTGCCCTCGCTCTATCCCTTTGTTCACTCTTTGTCTCGTCTTGGGAAGCCTGATGACAACGTAAGGTATCAGCAAAGTCATCTTTTGTTACTATTCCCGCCCGGAAACCCAACTTGACCTCTTTTAACGAATCGTCATGACCGCATTTTGCTGAAATGATGTGATGTCTCATTGAATTACCCATGTTCCTGCTTTCTGTTTCCATGCACCCGAGATTGTACCTGGCATCTTCGTAGCCCATCATAGCAGCCTGCTGCCAGTGATGAATCGCCTTCTTCATGTCCTGTTCAACTCCTCCCCCGGATTGGTAAGATGTTCCGAGGTTGAAATGCGCGGAAGCCAAACCGAGCTCACTTGCACGTTGGAACAGCTCTACTGCCTTTCTTTGGTCTAAAGAAAAACCCATTTTACCCATATTATAATAACCTCCTACTTGATTCATTGCTTGTGGATCATTGTATTTATCAATTCTTTCAAATAACTGCCTGTTTAGTTGTTGTTGATTTGCCGGAGAGGGAGTATTGCAAAAAGGGCAAGTGAAGCGTGTCAAGCAATATCTACAGCCGATGCAAATAAATTTTCCGCAGCATGCCAAATAAGCGCATTCATCAGGTAGTGGAAGAATTAGAAAGCAGATGGGGCAATCCTCTCTGCGTGGTGGCTGAGCAAATAACCTTGCATCAAATAATTCTCTTGCCTTCTTTTTGCACAAAGTTTTGTGCTTCGATCGATGCGCTACCTGACAATCCACGCTGCAGTACTTCACTAATTTGCAAGCTGCACATGCTTTGAGGCCAGCGCTGTCCGTACCACAGGCAGCGCAGCTCTCCGCCGACGACGACGACATCATACTAGATTGGTAGTGTTAACAAGTGTTTACAACGGGTAAAAGACGAAGTGAAGTCAAAGATGCACAAAGAGATGCAAGATATTTTTACCCGCCAAGTCCATAGTCCATTAGTTTTGGGGGCATTTATCCTCCCTATCATTGTGGATACTAGTATCAATTAACTGAGCCCACAAATTTTAATACTTTAGCCACCTAAGTTTTACCCCTCTCGGTTCTTGGTAACGAGAGTTGTTTATTATGCTGGTCGGATCCACATATCCGGGTCACTGACCTGTGGATAGTTGATCGAATGTCGAAGTCACAAAGATGAGGAAGTTATAAGAGTGATAGATAGGTGGTAGTTCCGATCAGCGCGAAAATAGTTTGCGGACTCAAGCGGACTTATCATGAATCATGACACCAATTCATAGGTCGAATTTGCCTATGAAAAAAATATTGCTCATCGGAATGGGAATGCAGGGAATGGTGATAGTAAGATTGCTGTCCATTAAAACCACGCCATCTCCGTACCCGATTTTAGCCGAGTCTGCTGCTTCATCAGCGATCCGTCCACCAACAAGAGATGAGTTTAATATCTCCACAATTCACAACTACGAATTTCCAACTATTCAAGAAAGGTTCAAATATTACATGGGAAGTTGGGCCAACAAAACAGAATGGACCTGCTCCACGGACGAGGTAGATGCCCCGCCACAACCAAATGATATTAGTCCGTTGCAATGGAATAAGCTGCCTCAGTTGATTTCGATCAATGATCTGAAACTTTGCTCAGATGATCCAAAAATCAGAAACGACTACTGTCGAGATGCTTACTACGTCCTTTCAGAAGCAGCTTTGAATGAGAATACTGCAGGTTTGTTTGTGTTTGGCGACAAAAACCACATATCCGACAAGCCCTTCGTCATCAAATCAAGGTCAACACTGCCCCTATATGATCCAAAAGAGTCTATTCCAATCATATGGCCTTTAAATGTGAAACGTCATTATGAAGCAGTAGATAAATACAAATCTCAAGTGAAGGATGTTGGGAAGGAAATCAAATGGTTGGCAAAGAAAAACATTTTGTTTTGGCGAGGTGGATTCACTGGTTCTCGCGCAAAAACGATTGCAAATTGGCTGCAGCACAACGTACCAGTGCCGGATGTAGTTGATGTGGGCTTCACTGAAATAGGAGCCCCGCACAAAATGCTTGACATAAAAAAGGACCATCCTTGGGCAATAAAAAATGATACACGGATCCTTGATATGCAACCGTACAAGTATTTGCTTAGCCTCGAAGGAAATGATGTGGCATCTGTAAGTATTACGTCGTGATATATTGTATTATGTTCCATATACTGCATGCTAATAACTCGATCTGGTTGCGCTGGCTCCTACGCAAATCAGGGCTTGAAATGGATGCTGTATTCTAACTCCGTAGTATTTATGCCAACACCTACGAGAACTTCATGGGCGATGGAAGAAAAGCTAATTCCTTACATTCATTACGTGCCGGTAGCACAAGATCTTTCCAATCTTTTAGAAATGATTGAGTGGGCAAAACAGAATGACGATATCGTTCAACTCATTTCACAGAAATCAACTGAATATATGGAACATCTATATGTATCGGATCAAGCCAAACTTGACCATCAAGAAATTATCATAAAATTAGCCAATGCATACACCAGTCGATTCAAGGATTCGTTATCAGACTGTCTTCTACAGTTAGGTAACAAAGAAAGTGCGATGATGTGAATTCCGATCATCCAGTTTCATCATTAGGAGGCCATTGGGAGTATCACGAAAAGACGCCAGCGGAGCTACCTTATACATATTCGGAACAGGTCTGTAATCACACATCCTTGAGAAGACTTTCTGACTGTAAATCCAAGTTTTGCCCACTTGATTTGATGAAATGGAGGTATATTGATAGCAACAGCAACATGCCATACCCTAAATTTGATGCAGATTGATTTCGAACAAAGCTGCAGAATAAGCGCATGATATTTGTTGGGGACAGCACAATGCGTCAACAAGTTTTGGCATTGATTTGGACACTTGGCCATGACAAAGTTGATTGGGAGACATTTAATCCAGATATACCCCAAGAAAAATCTGATCTCTGGAGGAATTGTATGGTTGACCATCTAAGCAATATAACAATTTGCTATCAATTCATGAGAACAATGGCAAAGAGTACATTTCACGAAGACAATTACACACTCGATTTTTCCTTGATGCGTAAGGATGGTATTGGCAATGACCGGGATGCCTCATTTTTATTAAACGAAGAGATGATTGACCAGCTGGCAGAGTTTGATTTTGTTTTCATTCAAGGTGTGACATGGTACACCCACCAGCTTCTTACCGTTCTTGATTCGATTGAGAGTCCAAGAGAATGGATCGTGAAGATGTTACCACGATATCAAGCCGTACAAACACAATTCTGACACTGGGGCAGGTAGGATCTGATTGCCGGAACAAAACTAAGCCTGAACCCTACAACTCTGACAAAATACCTGAAAGGTTTGGCTGGAATATTGCTACTAAATTGTGGAATGCATCCTTGGATGTGATAAAGGAACAGTCGTTAAATGTCAAGGTGATCGATGCCCGAGATCCTTTGATGCAGAGTGTCCAAGCTCATCCATCTCCGGATTGCCTTCATTTCTGTATGAATTCGGCTGCAATAAACATATATCTTGATATGTACTGGAATGAGATATTTTCTGGATAATAATATAACAATTGAGGACTGTGAGGATGACTCTAGTGGTGCAAGATTAATCAATAATCAATATAGACACTTCTTTTATGTTGAGCATATTAGCCTGGGCAAAGTGAAAGTACTAGAGCAAACTCAGCCATTCAATGTGATAATCAGAGTGTTACTATTCACTCAATGACAAGTTGAAAAATCGAGATCCTACTCAACGAGGCCTAAGTATCTTCTCCACGAACTTGTATCACACAGCACTACGCGCTGTATTTTTCTTTCTTCTTATATCTGTGCTATTCATTCAAGTTGTGTCTTCGATTCTGTAGTTCTAGCTAAGTAGATTCATTGCAGTCCTAAGATGATCAAGGACTCAAATGCATTGTGATGAGAGTATGATATCTGCAGCATGACATCACAGACGGAATTAGTATTCATTTTGCACACACCGGTGTTACCTTTAAAACGGGAGCTAGAGGGAAATGAACAGATTCACGGATTGGTCTTGAAAAATAAGCAAGGTCACAATCTGTCACAATGTACATAATAAGAAGTCAAGGAAATACAACTTATAATATGATAATGTATCATATATTAGCGCTTCGTTTTAACTTTATTCTTTCTGGATCTACGACCTGCTCCTTTTCCAAACCCAGCTGCGGCTTTATCAATTTTTAACCCATGTTGATCTACTTGAATCACCCCATCATCTGCTGACTTTAGTTGTTTCACCATGAGTAGCTGTCCAACGGTACCTGCATTGATTGCCAATTGATTTGTCCTAACAATAATTGATTTGCTTGCATCAATTTGTCCATCAGGTGCAGTTGTTTGTGCTGTTGAGTTTGTTGTTATTGGTGCAATCCTAATGCCCTCATTTGCAATTGACAACAACGAAACTCCACTATCATCAACTATTTCACTACAGTCAACATCCATGTAACCCAACCGATGATAAAAGTCAATGGCCGCAACGTTATCATATTTCACATGCAAAAACAAAAACTTGCATCCTAAACTGCATGCATGGACTTGTAATCCATTCATCAATTGTGTCCCGATACCGAGTCGCCGATGGGAGCTACTTGTTACGACATCAGTGACATACATTGCCATTAATAAATTTGCAGCATTCGCATCTTGTGCACTGCAATAGATACAACCACGCGTTTCGATCGGGCTCAATTCAGCAGCACCAACGACTACTACGGCATCGTTTGGAATGTGATGTCTCGCCAAGAAAACTGTAACACCATCCACACTTCGCTCTTGATATATTTCAGCCGTGGCGAGACGGAAACTAGTGCGACTTGGAACGCGATTGTTTACTAACGATTCGTCGTCATCTTTAATTATCCATTCCTGGTATCGTAAGTCGGCTAATGATGTAATGTCGGCGTTAGATTGAACTTGAGATATTTCAATAGCCGGTGAAGATGCGTGATGTTTGATTATTCGTGATTGTCTGTGGCACTGTTCGGTATTAAATTGAGGTAATCTCGGTGAAATGAATCCCATGACATCTTTTGGGAGACAGACATGTATTATTAGAAGATAGTGCCAATAGATGACGAACAACATGATGGTATCACCACCGAATAAAAGACTGGAACGATCATGGGAGACGGCGATGGTGTATCTTACCTTGTAAAATATACATATCTAAATGTATAACATTAATTAATATATTTAATCACAAAGGTAATTCCCTCTCTCACTTTCGAATGACCGTTTGTCGCACTGTATCGCCACTGCTGTCATTGCCACCACGATTGAAGAATGCCAGGGATTCACTGAATAGGGCTGTACCGTCCAAATGTCACACAATCATTTGTCAAAATAATTATTTGGCTATCATATAATATCATAATCACAAATCTTCATCTACTCATACTCTCAAACATCACATAGAAACAGTTTAACAAAAATAATGAAATTCATCTACGGTCATTACTACGTATCGCTCCTTCTATCAGGGCAGATGATGCTCTCGTCCAATGCACTAGAATCATCTGAATCATGCCCTCCGAAGTACACGTCACTTCTACCAAGTTGTGCGCTCGATCAAGGACTCGCCGATAAGAAAGTAAGCGAATGCAATGATTGGGAAAGAAATGGCCAGGCCGAATGTCCCAATCTTCGTCCCTACCTGCCTCATAAGTTCCAAATGGTCAAGAAGGATGGCAAAGACTATTTACGTTACAGTGGCGGATCGGCTAATCTTCCAGAGTCAGGTGAAGCGGGGTAAGTCTAATGCTATTGATTTGCAAGTCCACACACATTTGCCTAGAGTATTCATCAAATGCACACGTTCATCTTACTGATAAAACACAGTGGCACTTTTGAAATGGTAGGACAAAGAGACATATCGTTTGATACTGAATTTTGCAATTCTGTTATCCCGCCCGAAGAGAGGTACTTTGAGGATGCAGATGATTGGTTAGTACCACAAGTTTTCTTTTCGATCTCTTCCTTTCCAACATCAGAGTTTGTACTCATTTCTCTACTTCAAAACTTCAAAAGCCAAGAAACCTTTCAGGTTAGTACTTAAATGATGAACTGCATCAGATCATTTAAAACTCATCTTAACATATTCTTCTATTCTCAAAATTTGTAGCGCCTTTACAAGCCTGGACTCAGTGGTATAAAAGAAGATGAGCCATCTTTTACTCTGGCAACAGACAGCTGGTCTTTCTACCATGCCACCCATAAACACTGGCATGCATCCAATATTTATGAATTCTCTCTACATAATGTAGAATATGATGAGAGTACCGGTAAACCTTTCCCGTCCACTCAAGCGCTTGCAAGCAGTAATAAGGTTACGTTCTGTATTATTGACTGTAAGTAGTTCTGGCAAGCATTGTTGAATTGGTTCTCTCGTCATTCTGTGATGGTTCAACTCATCTTCTTTTTCACTTTTCCTTTACTCATTTGCAGACGTGGCAGCCGCCAAAAACAACGGCAATAATGGAAATAGTAATAAGGATAACCAGCAGCGTTTCTATTGGGATTGCGAAAGTCACGATTCCATACTTGGTCTCTCGCCTGGCTTCCTTGATCAATACCACCACTCCTTAGATGGGATGAATTTCAATATGTCTCCTTACATTGATTTTCTCTCCGAAGAAGAATGTCTTGATTTCTTCGTTGTCGTGACTGTCAACGGTCAATGCAAGTACTGGGAGAGCAACTACGATGATAATGTTGCCTATCGAGGCATTCGAGTTTGCAAGAAAGGGAACGGCAACAGCTTTAATTGGCACGTCGACATTATTGGTGAAGAAGAAATGCTTGATGGCTCGACTGTCTCGTATGATTCCAACACCTGTTGCTGGGACCCTAATGGTCTTGATACGCAATTGTATCAACCTCATCTTTGTGGAGAGGACATTTCGAACAAGTAGTGTCTCTACTGCGATGTGAGAGCATGCAATTGTTCTACATACTTAATTTCATAGATAATGATAAACTGAAGTGAATACCAAATACTAATGACATTCTATCATCAATCAGCGACACCGCGGCGGGGGGCGATTTTGTTATATCTTACCTTTAAAAACCAAATACAAGATACTAAAGCTTAAAATGGATAAAAACTTTCCAAAGGTAACTCTCATTGGTCAGTTGTCGTGTCAAGACTCTTTGGCCATCCATCTCCCATCATCAACACTACAATCTCGAATTTAGTTCTTACTGCCACAACCGTACCATCGGCCAGCTTATCTTCGCTGTTGAATTGTTCATAGGGGTATTGATCTTTCGTTATTGTATCATTGACGACAACTGCTTTCATCCATCAATACAATAACTATAAGTATAAAATGACAGAAACAACCCATCAAGACCACCTCGACCCATCCACCATCACAACACCACTCCTCCTCTCCCTCTCCGTCTGGTTCACATGCTACTACCTCTCCGTCCTAACCCCACGGGGCAAACCCAACGGGTTCGAATCCATCTGGATCTCCAATCTAAACTGCCTAACGCTCTGTGCCATGGCGGCACTCTCCTTACTGAACCTCATTCCCGAAACGATACCGAGCTGTTGGAGTTCCAGTTTTTTCATTGTGGATATCATAGATTGCGTTATTCGACGAGATTTAATGTGGGGATTTCATGGTGTGATTTCGTTGGTTTTGAATGTGTGTACGGCGAGCAGTCCGGTGCATCGGGGGTTGAGGAGTGCTAGTAAGGGATTCTTTACGGAAGGTTCTACTGTAAGTGTTTGTTCATTTGTGCGTATGTATTTCAAAAGGCTCAATGATTTTAGAGCTGCCACGTTCTTGAGCAAATCTCACCTTTGTGTCCTTCCAACGCAATCAATCACACGCCGTGCGCAGCCATTCCTGAACTATTGGAAAACACACAAGACCTTCAATACCTATTTGATATTCTTCACAAGCTTTGCAATCTGCCGAATAGTATGGGTACCAATATTTGCCTACAATACCTACATGATCCATTTGAATGGACAATTCGATTATCTGATCTATCCCACCGTAGTGTTCTATTTATTACAATTGGCCTGGTTTGGTAAGATGATACAAATGCTGTGGAATTATAAAAGTCCCGAGGAGATTGAGAAGGAGCGGCATCAAGTGAAGAAGGATTAACAACATATTGAGCTTTAGTGTAAAACAATTGAAAATCTCATGAAACAGTCTTTGAGGTTTCTTTGCAGGACTATTCATTGTGCTGTCAGGCATTTGTTGAAAATTGTACCGGATCTATTTCGCTCATGGCAATAGAAACAAAGACGATATAAGGTACAATAACAGTATCTTGACGTTTTTGTTTCATCTCTAAAAGACACATAATATATCATACTGATTACAATGCACACAAGACATGATTCTAATGTACTTCTCATATTATTTTTGTAATGCATGATAGATACTCTGCCTGAAACGATTATGTGTTGAGATTCCTATGGATAAGTTAATCAAAAGATATGCCAAGGTGCCCTAAACAAACAATAATTAACATAAACACAAGAGCCTCTGGTATCTTTTTCTAAATAATTTCAATCTAATAATATTACTGCACATAATCACTGGACAATTGCTTCATGTGCACAACAAAAACCCATCTGGCTTTGATGAAACAGTGTATATTAAGCATCCATTTTGTATTTTTCTGCTTCTCTTGGTGTAATCGAAACTTGGATTCATCATCTCAGAAAAGGGCAAATTCAAACGGTCTCGGTGAGTGTAAGTTATGGTGTACGTCACGCTTTTTTTCTCGTTTTAAACCTTGCGATCAAAAATCCAACTAAAACTCTGCGGCACAACCTCCTCCTTCTTCTTCTGATTCATACTCCTAGTCGCCAACTTACGATACCTCTCGGGCAAACGACAGATGTATTCCTGTTCCTTCTCGGCCTCGGGACTCAGGCCCGTCAACTCCCCGATCTTCCAATGATCGACCAAATGTTCGATAATGTCGGCGTAATCAATGGCGGTGTAAACCTCGAGGCGTTGGGCCACCTCCGAGAAATTTTCGTACAGTTTGGCATCTTTACCGTCCGTCATGAGTTCGGCGGGCATGACAATCTGTCCTCGCATCATATCACCGAATTCCATCAATAGGCCGTCCGGATCGCGTTTTAGAATTTCGGCAGAGAAGGCCTGGTAGGCCTTTTCGTGTCGTCCCTCGTCTCCGGCGATCTTGGCACATATTTTTTGTAGATCCTTGGCACCGTACTCCTTGGCCAGCTTGCCCACGTTGCCGTGCGAGATCTTGGTGGCACGTTCTTGGAAGGAGGTGTAGAGGAATCCGCGGTAGGGGTCCTTCCTGGCCCCCGGGTTAAATCCCGAGGTAATAAGGTGTTGAATGGTAACTTCGATGGAACGCATATCGGTCTTCCCCGAGAGGTAGAGGTATTTGTTGAGAAGGTCCCCGTGACGATTTTCCTCGGAGGTCCATCCCCGACTCCATCGGGCCCAGGGCGAATCGGTGGTGCCGATGGGATCGTCGCACCCCTCGAAGGTGTTGAGGAGGGTTTGGTAGGTGGGCAAAGCCTCTTCGGTGACCATGTCCCCGACGAGGACTACGAATACGTCGTCGGGGACGCCGGCGGCGGCTTCTCGTAGGTCTTTGATTTGATCGATGTAGTCGTCGGTGGCCAGGTCGGGGAGGTAGTCTTGGGGCTGCCATGCTTTGTCTCCCGTTTCGAGCAGCTGATTTTGATTTTAGAGTTTGTGTGTAGATAATATCGAGTCAGAGTGTGTGTTGGTATTCCATTGGGATATCACAGTTTCAATTATTGGGAATAGAATGATTTACAGTCAGAACAACAGTCATGAGAATTGATATATTCAGAATTAACAGAATGTTTTATCTAATGAATCGTATTAGATTCAACAATAAACTCACGATAGTATCCACCATCTCATCCACCATGGGAGCAAAGTCCTCAATAACCTCCACATGCTTGGGATACAAGTAACTAGTCTTTTGTAACCTGGCCGCTAAATTGGAATCGTCAAAGCTCACGCCGCAAATGTCTTGATACTCCTTCTTGGTAATGACGGTGGGGTCCACGGTGGATCGAAGGGATGTGCCGGTGGTGCGTGAGCTGGTGGAGTGTGCCGGTGTGAATGCCGTTACTCCCGGAGCGGCGAGTATTGTCGTGAGTGCTAATTTGTTGAACATTGTTTATTGTATTGTAGATTTTATTCGATGCTGTTGTGAATTATAATTAATGAACAGAAGTAGGTAGGCTGGCTTGCACCGTTGTAAGTCTGGTGCTGTATTAGATAATGTGGTCTTGGTTGGTAATATTGTGTGTTCTGAAATCTATCCCTCTCTCTCTCTCTATCGATGGATCCTCCAGAGCGAGGACAACGCGACGATTGAATACTTCTTTGATTGATTCACTCCACTCCGTAACGAACTGTGTGTGATGCACTTGAATGTTGACGACATCACATTCGTTCGCTCGGTGGAGAGATTTTTTTGGTGTGAGTTGACGTCCTCCTTTGGCGTTCGCGAAATCTGACGTATGTGTCTTTATGTCAAACGATATCCAAAAGATACCGTGATTGCCATCTGATGTGACAGTGAAAGAATGGATACCAAGTGTTTTAATTAACGTTAGATACCCCTGGATTCTGGAAACTTTCTGAAAGCTTTGCGTCGTGTCTTTTGTTCTGGAGGTGAGTTGCGGGAATAGTCCTGATTGTCAAACGGATCTTTTAGATATTCACAGGAATCCATATCTGCTATTCTGGGGGGTAGGTAGGTAGGACCCAGTCCATTTCAGGGATGCCACTCATACAGCATACAGCCACATGTGGTTGTCGTTGTAATTATTTTGAGTACCTTCACAAGCAGATCAGAGCTGAAAGATACGTCAGATCTTGATCTCTATTACTCAACACAACAGAAGAGACAGTTGTTCCAAGAGATGATGGGGTGGCAGCCAAGACCCCAAAATTACCGTGACGATGACCTGTTGCGAACTTTGCACCCCCCACAACATCGTCAATACAGGACCTCCGACCCCGGAGCTTCATCGGCGGCTTGCAAATACCATTTACGCAGTAGCTGCAAGCCCCGATTTGCCCCAGGGGGTCGATCGAGGCCACTCCACCCATTTTCCCCACAGATTCCCTTCATTTATACTGTATTTCGCATGAATGGGAATTTGAGGGGAAATAGGTGCAGCGGCCGCAATCGACCCCCGGAGCACATCATCCGCCTTCTATTGTCATTTTCACAAGCTCCGGTGGTCATGTGGGCTTTCATCGATGTTGTGGGGAGTGGCGCAATAGGTCATCGGAAAAGGGAATTTTTATTTTTAGGCGGGGAGCTGGTAACAAAAAAATTCTTGCCACCCCATCATCTCTTGGTGAAACAGATAATGAGTGTATCTCAAGTTGCGGAATGACCAGCGTTGTGTCATCTAAAAAAATGTAGATTACTAATTGTCCTTTACTTATCAGTACAAGTTGACATGCTTAGATTGTCATTTATTTTGTGCTGCACACCCTGTCCCATAGAAATTGATACAATTTTGCCCCAAGGGTAACTTCAGCATATTGACTAAAGAGAAGTGGAATATGACAGCCACATAAATCTGTTGGTCTTGTTGATAGTCTTCTTCATTTCATCATCACCACTTTGAAGCATTCCCAAGAATTACATTTATAGAGACCCTTGAGAGCAATCAAGAAGAAACAGAACATGGCATGTGTTTATTCGTCACTTTCATTCCTATTGTCTGCACCTGCATTCCAATCTACAACACCGCAATCCCTACCCCGTGCTCCGTTCTCTAAGATTCCACTCAAAACCCAACTCTAGTCTCAAAGCAGTTAGCATAGA
>JALLPH010000997.1:0-13009 GCA_036939855.1 Cyclotella choctawhatcheeana
GATCACTGTATAGTCACTTAAGAATGTATGTAAAAAATTTAGTTATATATATATATATGTGATGGCTTCGACCGCCACCTCCTTTTGCAATGGCACTTGGATGCAAATTGACAACAGTTAGGCGCCGAATACGTCATGTCCGCGTGGGTGATTTGGTGAGTATTCACAACTCAACAACAAGCATGTTTTTGTCGGGTGAAGGGAATCTCCTCCCGGTCAACAAAACACACGGATATCAAGGTGAATGCGGATCCCGATGAGCCCAGAAGTCCTTCACCTAACATCATATTGATAGTGGACAGGTTTAGTGGCAACATGGTGATAAAAAGTATCAAAATACAACAATCAACCGTCAATTTCTCTTGTCGACTACAATCTACGCTGTCACTGGGATTGATACACGGAATGCAACAATCAACCATAGGACACAACCAATTAACAATAAACGATGATTACACAGGCTAAAGTTAATAATAATGAATCAATTTGTGTTGGGAAAAAGGGGACTTTGTACACATCAGTTATTGAGGATGATGTCCATCAAGTGTTCCTACTTATCTTAGCAATTTAATTGAAATAACCTGTTCTGTTAGAACGTTGAATAAGTTAGTCTAGATGGATGTAATACTAACAAAACTTTGTACTATCACTCTAGAGACTCCATAGACACATACTGCATGCTTGGAATCATCAAAATGGGACCACTACAACTACAAGCGTATATGCAGCACTACAACTACAAGCGTATATACAGCACTACAACTACAAGCGTATATACAGTGGTTTCTCAGTAGGTACGCAAAATTGCGGTCCCCAGTGGGAAAGGGATAAAGTACAATTTATCTGATATGAGATCTCTGATTGGATCAGTGAACCAGGCACAACTCTTGTACATAATGTATTGTAGTTGATTTACACTGATGTTACAAAAGGCAGGCCCCGCGATTTGCAACCATGAAGTGGGGTCTTTAGTAAAGTATTTGTACAAAAAGAGAAGTCCTTATTATGTGTTGTGAATGCAGAATCAAAATAAGAACATCAATTGATAGTTTACCAACCATCTACTAGTACCAGCCATCTACTAGTGCAGTAGTATTGATTAATAGCCTACCCAAACAGAACATATACAACATGATGACCTGCAAAAGTATTAGAAACACCATCAGAGCTCAACGATGCGACGATGTGATGTCTTTTGTGCCATGAGAATTTTTCTAGTCTTGGTTAGTCTTAAATTACTGAAGTAATGGTACGTGGAAATATCTAAGACTGTTAGACCTTTCTGCAAAGATATTCTCTACATTTTTTATTAGCCTTGTCACTATTATTTTGACACATCGAAGGTAATTGATGTTCCCACAAAAGTTCCGACAAGGAGAACAACTCTTAGCACCTACGTTAGCTGAGAAGTATAGCGTCAAGGGAAATAAGGAAAGAAAACTCATGGGCTAATCTAAAGCTGATTACCTTTAAATTTTTTATCATTTACTCTGGTTCTCTAATAAATAACTGGTTCCCAAATAAATAAGCAGTTTTGTAAGTAATTTAACCAGGGACATCATACTGCAAGAAATTAAGAAAAAAGTTCGATGTGAAGTTTTAGAGAGAGAAGGAGCACAGAGGGCAGTCCCTTTAAGTCCTTCCTCGACTTGCATACGCTGTTTTGTCGTTTGAGATCCTTTTTTGCAACTAATTTTGATTTTAATACTAATCATTAATTATTTAATTTGTCTTTGTGTAGGTTTACTTGGTTTTACACCACTCACTTCTTGTTTTCAGTCCGGGGCTTCACGACAACGACGACGCATTTTTGGTCATTTCGAACCCTCGGTTTCAGTGATAAAAATTGCTCGGGGTGCGCGATGGGTCCCTCCCTATCTGCGCAAAGGTTTGCATTTGCCTTCCGGAGGGGTGTCGGCATTCTATCTAGCAAAATTTAAAAAAAAACTGGTTCACTATTAATGATTTTTAACGTTAAAGTTAATTCCAACTAAACAGCTAATCACAGAAAAACTTTGTCGTTTCCCTCGCCCCCTATTGATACATCAAACAGTCTTAGATTTTTGTCTGATCTACCTTGAATTTATTCTGCTCATATCTCCAGTGTTGGATTTTTATTTCTTCTGTCTTTTTCCAATATGCAGAGTTTTGATCGATTGCAATAATGTCAGGTTGAATATCATGTACCTGCAGATAGTTGGATAATTTATTATTGACAGGATTACAATAAAAATACCCACACAAGATATCAATATTTTATTTCTCCATTCATATAGGGTTAGGCTTACCTTGAAAAAGTCTTCACAGGCTGTCCTAGAGGGAAACGACCTCCACTTGAGGAGGACAGCACAGAAGAAATATCAATATTTGCACTAATGCATGCAAGCCTAAACCAAACAAAACTGTACTTACATCATCCATGATGACGTACCCCCCAATACTGAGTTTTTCATATAATGGATATAGAACGTCCACTGTAGATTCGTACATATCGCCGTCAAGTCTCATTATGGAAAGTTTGTCAATGTGCTTTGACAAAACAGGCATGCTCTCATTGAAGAAACCTTTTGCGAATACTACGTTGGCGTCTAGCAGTCCAAACTTGTGAAAGCTGCTGGCAACTGTTTCGCTGTTGTTTTTTGTCAACAGAAAATGAGAAAATTAATAAAACAGGCATTGAAATTGACTCGATTCTTACCTCGAGACTTCAAGGTAAGGAGTGTTATCCCAATTTAAATCTTTGATATGAAGAGACCTATCACCTGGAGGTAGACCAGCAAAAGAATCACAAACATAGGAAATTCGATCGGTTGCTCCATAAGCGGCAAGAACGGCTCGTGCAACTATACTCGAACCACCGCGCCACACCCCAGTTTCTTGAAAGTTATTCGTACACCCCAGAAATACTGAGTATTCAAAACATGAATAAAACAAGTTAAAAGTAGATTTTTCTCACCAATATATCCTCCTTGAATATTATTTTTCAGTACATCCAACAACAGATCCCTTACATTATCAAGCCGAGCAAAGCCTGTCATAGTATCTCCGAGGAAAGTCCAATCCTTTCCCAGTTTTCGTGTATCTGCGTCGAAAACATGCAGTTCTTTCTTTTTTGGACCTAGTTGTGTAGTAATTGAGCGCTCTGTATCACCAAATACTATTCCGCTCACAATACTTTTTATCATTTCAATGTACATTAATTTGGCATATTCTTCTTCGGCCTCTTTAGGTGGATGTGCGATCATCGTGTTAACCCAGCTGACACGTTTTGCGAATACAGAGACAAATACCTCCGCCGATGTAAGGACTTGATCGTCCATTTCTTTCATGTCAAAGATAGGCTGAAAGATTTTGCTGTGAAAATTATCAAACAATATTTCGTTTCAACTCAGTGTGAGCATATCGAATGAGCATTATATGAGGGCAATCATCTTTGTAATACATCTGTAATTATCTCACTATTTTCCACCCTCTAAGGGCATGTTGAAAAGACGTCGCAACGGAGTAGCAGGTTTGGTTAGTCCTTGCCTCACTGACGACACAGAACCCAATTTATGTCCGGCCGTGTTGTTTTTCATGGACATTATACTATAGAGTAAGGCCCCGCCAAGGCATGGCCACAAAATGAAATAACATCTTCGTAGTATGCGTGAAATGTAGGGTTTTCTTGTGTTGCCTTTCGTGCCGCCGGTATTAATTATTGTTGGCATGGTAACAAGAAGTAGTAGCAAATGAAAGAGTGGGAGAGTAACGATGTTTTAGGAGGTGTAAATCTTCGTCCACAGATTTTACTAATAAAACATACTAACTTAGCCCTAATAAGCCTACTAAATTGAAGCCACTCATTTCACAAATCCTCCATCCATCCAATAGATCCAGATAGATCCTCAGGTATCTATTATCTATCGGGCTGTATCGGGTTCGCCTCCATCTCGCATGCTTATTATCCCAGTCTATCTCAGTACAACAGTATGAAAAGCCCAAGATGAGAAGATGACGCCTAGCAAGTTTAGGTATTTTCTCCTCTCCATGATCACAATGGCTATCATATTTTGCACCATGAACCTGAAGATGCTACGTGTTTATAATAAATCAAGTGACGGATCAATTAAAGATGCCCCTTCCGAGCTCAAGGATGCCAACCAAAATGCAACCAAGAAAAATCAGCAGCGGCGTGTTGTGAAAGAGTCAGGGTCAAATGAGGGCAAACTGAATGCAACTGAGCTAGAGTCAAACGTGGTGACTCGGGTTGGCAAAGGACATACGTCTTCGTTATTCTGGAGGTATTTCTCGCCCTCTTCAAAATCACAAGGCTTGTGTATGCCAGTCTCCCTAGTCCTATTTGGTGTCCCAAAACAGTTTTCCCGTGTGTGGACACATTATTTGGAGCATATTGTTCGTCCAAACCCACATATTCAATTTGATATGCATTTGCATATGTACTCGGATTTAAGCAACTTCACAAATCAAAAGAACAACGAAATTAACGTAATCACCGAATCTCCTTCCAACATTCAGAACATACTAATGAGCCAAATGGAGAGAGTCAATCGATGGAATCGGGATTCATTAAACATGACATTGATCACATCATCCCAAACGGAATATGATAAGAATCTCTCCTGGTTGGAACCAAGAGATGTCGAACAATTTGAAATGCTTTCGCTTGAAACAATAAAGAACATATTTCGGCAGGGACATTCAATGCAACAATCTCATCTTTCAGCATTCACTCAATCTCTGTTACATAATGTCACCACAGATAGAAATTTCTTTTTTCTCCGGTCAGATACATTGTTGGTGGCACCGATAAAAATCCCATGCAGTATGCAAAGGAATGAATTGCATATCCCATCATGGCAAACTAATGGCAATCCACAATACAATGACAGGGCAGCATTAGCTGGCTTTGTAGCAGCAAAAATATATGCCAAAGCAAAATCCGCTCCATTCCGAAAGTACATTATTGCAGCACGAAATGAAGAAGAACTCAATAGTTTGAATTTCCCGAGAAATAAAAAGTCACGACATGTTACTGTTCTTCATAATGTAAGTAGAAGCTTCAGGTATATTTTCTTGCTTATCAAATAGAGCCTTACTACACATTCACCTGCTCATGCCGCAACAGCCTGAAAAAATGCTCAAAATGTATTTGGATTGTGATTCTGGTATCAATATCAAGTTAAATGTGGTCGAAAAGGAACTGGAATGGGCTCAGCTAGTGCGAATTCGATCAAAGGGAGATTTCAAATTTGATGATGCAAAAAGATGGTGTATCAGGCAAAACAACTTTAAAGAGTTTAATGATACAGACGTTGTCATTACGGGATCATGTTGATTTTTGTAGCTCTTTAAGAACAAAGTCATATAAAGATTCTGAAGAGAATTGGATGCAGGATTCACCACAAGGTCATAGAAAAGAAAAGGAGATTACAATGATTGGGTAGAAACTCAGCAACAACAGCTCGAAGTGTTAGGACTTCATTATTATAGTTTGTAAAGGGAAACTTGTTTACAGCAATCCTCAATGACCATTTCAAATGCGACTCTTCATATTATACATAACTGATGCGACATGGAATACATGAATGTTAGATATATCAAATCCTAGGGTGGTGTATTACTCCCTGTATCTTCCTTTATTTTTCAATCCAGTTTGGGACAATCAACTCATCAAATCTCTTGCAAGTATCTTCCTCGCATTTTTCGCATCCTACAGGCTTTTGAAACAAAGTTGAATGACCTGTCCCTGAACAAACTCCTTCAAGACATTCATCTGATGGCCGTCCATTAGTATAATAATAAAGAGCCATTGATCGGCGAGCTCTCCCACTCGGGGCAGCAAGAGGAGCTGGATGCCCATGATAGGAAAAGTCGGTGCTAGAGAAGGCAACGAAACGTCCGAGGGTTGGCAGCACCCTCTCATGACAAGATTTCATATCCCGGGACCACAGTTCTAAATGTCCACCGTGTTCCTCTGGCCAATCTGGGTTCAAAAAAATGAAAATGTTCAACCGTCGATCAAGGTTGTAGTCTCGGTATGTGTTGAAGTCGGCGTGGATATTGAGATTACCCCCAGTGACAGTAAAATGCAACCCTGAACCTCTATAATGTGGGTCAGGTATGATGTTCTTGATTCCACTCAATTGCTCGAGAAATGTGACAAATGAGCTAGATTTCATCACAGCAAACAGAATTTTGGTATACATGCCCAGTAATTTTCAGACATGATTGCAGATTTTTTGTTTTGATTGGGATCTCTGAAACAAGCTCCTGCCCCCCTCACACAGCCATTAATCACGCTGGACTCGGGATTTTCTTCTAAAACAGCTCGGAGGAATCTCATTGGGAATATGCCATCAATGACTGTGTGAGGGAATGGGGTTGCACTGGCATAAGCGCCCTTGTGTTCTTCTGCAATCTTACTAAGACGTTCTGGAGAGCAGTATTCGTACAGCTCCTCGATAATATTCTTTTCTTGAGGCAGGAGGGCAGAGTTAGAAAAAAGTTGTTTGCGACTTTCCGACTTCCAAGTCATTTTCGACTTTCGACTTCGACTTTTGACTTTGTACCACTTTTAAATAGGCGACTTTGACTTGACTTTTGACTTTGTACCATTTTTTAATAGACGACTTTCGACTTTTCTATAATAGTGGTATAATTGCAAACTTTCGACTTTGTGGATAAAGTACGACTTTTTTCTAACTCTGCAGGAGGGAGTTTGAATCACTGACAAGTTTGGTGTCTTCGTTTGTTCGCGAAGAGGACGATGACTCTCTGAATAATGTAGACGTATATTCTTTCAGGATTGTGGTGCATAAAATGATGGACATGGTGACCACGGAGAGGAGAAAATAGCTGAACCGATAATAGAAGGCGTCATCTTGTCAAATTGTGAGTTTGTTGACGGCAGGGATATTGCTCTCTACTTGATGCAATAGAATTTTATTTTATGGAGTCTAGTAGAGGCAAGGCAAACGAGAGGTGAGTGCGTCAGATATCTGACGCATGACAGACGGAAGTTTCGAGTTTAAACTGCAATTTGCAGTTTGAAGCCGGCTTGGCGGCAACACCCCCCTCTCGAAGCGACTGTCGGACGGCCTGTCGGAGACAGTCCGGGCTGCACTGGCAGCGGTGGCAGCTTGGCGACGGTTCGAATGATTGGTGGCGAAAGAAACCGGCGATAAGCTGGATCGAAGATCATAGTAGGGCAGATTGTCCCGTGATGTCATGTGTGATGGGATCATATGGCCGAATTGGTTGAAATTGGATTTTGACACCATGAAGGTGTCGCGACAGCGACGGAAGTGGGCGTCGTCTTTGAGTTCTTTAGTAAAAAGGTCGGCGGCGTTGATGACGCCGGGAATGTGAGTGATTTTGACTGTGCCATTTTGATGTTCTTCGCGTACACAGTTTTCGTGGAGGTTGATGTGTTTGGTGCCTTTGAGGGTGACGGAGGCGGCCCAGTCACAAGCGGATTTGTTGTCGTTGTAAACGGTAATGCGTTGAAATGCGTCGGGGAAACCGAGGTCCATAGCACGGTGTTTGACACTTAGAAGGTCGTTCACGCATTCATGAGTGGCGTTGATTTCAGCGACGCAGGAGCTGTTTGCAGTTTTGTCTTGTCGGATCGCTTTCCAGGCGATGGGACCACCGGCGCAGCAAATAATATATCCGGAGAGGGATCGAAATTTGAATAATTCGAGGGGGGTGCCATCGGGAACGGCGTTGCCGAATTGGCCACCCCAGCAAGCATCACTGAATCCGGTGAGTTGATGACACTCCGCAGGGGACGGCGGCGTAGCATCTGTGTAGGCTTCTTTGTCGTGATGATGGGGAAAGTGGTTGAATGCCTGTAAGGTGGTATGCGCCGAAGAGTGGAAAGAAATACCGTATTCACTTGTGCTGTAGAGGTATTTGAGGACATGGAGGGCGGCTTTGTAGTGTTGGTGACTGGGATTGGTGTTGTATGAGGCCAAGAAGGTGAGTGCAGGGGCAACATCTGGTCTGGTACACGTAGCAAGCCAGTTAATACAGCCGATGATACCCTGATAACATTTTGTACGGCGTTTCAGGTCAGGGTCGGCGGGATCTGGCGGTGGGATGGAATCGATGGGTATCCCAGACCGATACGGAGTCATGTTGGGGACAGGGTTGAGCTTATCGATTGCAAAGCGGTGAGCGGCATATTCGGTAAAAGCGGATTGGGTGAGTAGAACAGAAAGATGGCCGTCATCGTGGCGTTTCCAATTGAATGCTGTGCCGAGAAAGTAGTCGACAGTGCCCATCCAATCGATTGGCACAGTACATTTGCCGAGTGCTGCCTTGAATTTCTCTTCTTCTGCAGGGTCTTCTGAAAAGAAAACGAAATCATCTACATAAATGCCTACATGTACAGGTTTACGAGATTCGGAGGAGGGAGGAAGATGAGAGGTAGTGGTATCGGACGGCGAGGTTGAGTCGGAGGAAACGGTCGCCGAGGAGTCAGTGGCTGAGATGATACCCGAGTAGAGGCACGGATCGTGTGGAGACGGGGTAAGTCCGATGTTTTTGAGAATGTCAGTGATCATATTGTACCAGTGGTGTGGGGATCTCCGTAATCCGTAGAGAGTTTTCTTCAGGAACCAGTATTCGTCGGCGGCATAGCCGGGGTCACCAACCGGTGGACGGACAACGGTAAGTTCATCTTCTGGCAATTCTGCGTTGCAGAAAGCATTCTTACAATCGCCTTGTTGTAAAACTCTTTTGGCGCGGACGGCTTTGGCCACAAGGAGACGGAGGGAACTGTACTTCAATACTGGGGCGTACTTTTGGGATTTGTCGTAGACTCGATCTTCGTGGTTGCCTAGGACAACAATTCGAGATTTAGCGCGAAGTGGATTACCGTCTTTGTCGTGTTTAACGACAAGGACACACATAGAAGGTAAAGCTTTCCCAATTCTACCGGAACGCCGAAGGGCAAGATAAGTCTTTTTGTTGATTTTCTCGTATACATGAAGCGACTCTAACCCCCCTTTCTCCTCCATATACGATGCTAGCCATGTGTCACGATCGGGATTAGATGGATGCAATGCTTTTGTGAGGGACGGAGGGCAGGGATTCAGAAGGTTGGCGGCGGATACGTGTTTGGCCGAAGGAGCGTTGTTGGATGAGTTCGGGCGAAGGAATGAACTGACGGTCCCATGGCCTGGGATGATTACATTTTCAGACACCATGGAATACCATTGGTGAGAGAAATCTGGGAGGGGTACAGACCAAAGATGCTTCTTCGAATTCGGCGCTCGTTTAGCGACGAATTGGAAGCCCCCCTCAGAAGTATGATCCAGGTAGCCTTTGTGGAAGGCGCCGTTGTGGTCAATCGTGATTTTGGAGTTGCGTTGGAGAATGTACGGTAATGTAGCAAAAGGGGAGGTAGGAGAGTCGGAGTGGATGGCGTCATGAGGTGAGTTCTGCGTTTGAGGAGCTAGCTCCGAAAATTCAACGTCTGTGGTACTGCCATCGTCTAATTGTACTGTATATTTTGTAGATTGATCATCAGTGGATGAGTCGTCGACAGAAGCAGTCATGACTGATGAGAGATAGGGAAGGGGAACATTGCAAATGGTGCCTTTCACCTGAGTTGAGTTACGGGTCAACACGACACGTGTGCCAGGAGGAAATGGTTCGGGAGACGGGTCGGTACGATTACGAACAAGGCCGCACGTGAGTCCACCATCGAAGCGGATGGATTTGGGAAAGCACGAGATGGGCAAACGGCCTTCATCTAGCTTGAATATGGCCGGACGGTAATATTGTTTTGTTACTGGATTGTAAAATAGGATGGTGTTTGTTTGATCATCACGGCCAACCGCAATGCCATCTAACGTATTTGCTTGTGTCTTCGATTTAGTTTCACCATCTTCAGAGGAGTGAGGGAAATATCCAACCGAGAAGAGCTCAAACCAGGTTGCTGAATCTGGTTTGACGCCATGTACAAGCTCGAAGGGAGAGGTAAGTTTACGGTCGAGACGGCCAGGTATTTGATTTGTCATCAGCGCTGCGTGTTTAATTGCATAAAACCAATACTCACGCCCAACTTGCTTTTCGGTGATGTAAGCACGAGCCATACGAACTAAGGTTTGCCATGTACGTTCAACAAGGCCATTGGACGATTGACGTTGCGAGGGCGATGCAATGATACGGGACCGCTGTTCCTGAATCCAACGGAGGGCTTTACCTCCGATGAGCTTTTTATCGAAGTCGGAATGGAAACATTTGGGGACATCACCGGCGGCGGCGACGAATTGTTCAAAGCAAGAGATGATTTCGTTGGAGGTAAGTGCCTGCATGCCATAAATCCAACAGTATCGTGTAGCGACGTCAACTAACAATAGTGCATATCGATACCCCCCTAGGCCTAGGCAGTCACCAAAGACTATATCCATGTGTACTTTATCGAGGTACTTGCGATGTTTTGTAAGTGTTTTACCTTTGTCGGGTTTATTAATTGTGGCATAGTCGCCAATCGTGGCAGGTAACTCTCCTTGTTTTACTAATTTGGCATTGGCGCTAGCAGCGAGGAGGTGTTGTTGATTTCGAAACCGGCGGCAACCGAAGATTCTATGCAATTTGAGAGGATCAAAGGTGGTGCGAGTTTCGGCGGGGCCTGGTGTATTGGCAGGAGGCACCGGAGGGAGAGTTTCAGGATTGGTGTGCAATGCTGACAGAGTTTTAGAAGGGAGTGGCTCCGAGGAGGCACTTATGAGTTCGTCGTCGGAAATAAGCACTGGAATGGATGTGGATGGAGTAGACGGAGCCTCTGATGGAGACTGGGAATGAGTTTGAGGAGGAGGAGGCCCGGATTTTGGAGTGGGGACATTGAAGGAGACGGATGCCATTTCATTGTCGGGTGGAATAACATGTGCATTACGGGCTTGAGCGGGAGGACGCGTGACAGGATATTCCCGAGGTTCGGCATAGTCGAGTTTGCAGGAGGTACGTCCAATGGAGGCATAGCTGAGGACATGGTCGACAGAGGTATCGACCTCGAGAACGAAAGTTGGAAATAGAAGATGGGAACCTGTATCGTAGCTGGAGTAGTAGCCGCACTCAGGCATCATACGGTGGCGACGGAGAGAATACAAAGGTTCGTGGAGTGCCGGAACATGTAGTACATTTCGTAAAAGTAAGACTTTCCCATTGAGCATTATTTTGGCTGTACCTGTACCACGTTGCTCGAGTTGTGTGCCATCCCCAAGGGAAACGTATGCACCAGGAGTAGGGTGATACGACACAAATGCGTGTTTATCAGGTAACATGGTATCGGTAGCTCCAGAATCGGCACAACATTGAAGGCTGTGCCGTGCTGGAGGACAAACGGGATCTTGTTGTGTGGCGAGGGCAGCAGATGCAGCGGCGGATAAGACAGAGGAGACGTGATTTACTTTGGCTCGTCTAGCTTTGGGTATAGAGGAGTTACAGTAATCAGTAGATGAGGGTTTAGAGTTATCAATACTTGAGAACTCAAAATCAAAGTCAACGTCATCATCTGGATCCGACGGGATCTCTTCATTGTCGACATATTGACACGTGTCCAAGCCCGCAAATTGATTATGAGTAGCAACTGCTGGTGGAGCGGGTGCCGGAGACGGGGCAGGAGTTGCTGAGGCACGCTCCGAAGAAGTGGCACGACGGGCGGACGGAGCAGCGTCGTCTTTAGGAGGAGGAGGAGGAGGGGGCGGGGCTGGAGTGCGACCACCACGACCACGGCCAGCGCCACGACCACGTCCACCACCACGTCCGGCATTATTGTTGTGTTGACGAGGATGCATAGCATTGAATTGATCGACCACATGTTTTGCGGCGGCTTTGTCTTTAACCAAAACAAGACCTTTGGAAGCTAGAGGAGGGCAGCCTGTGTCACGGTGGAATGGATCAAGCGAGAAACAGCATGGACATTGACGGTTGGCGTCCAGCAGATCCTGTAGAGCAGACCACTTGATGGGTTTGTTGGGTGGATAAGTGACTTCCATAGTAGTGGGAGGCTTGGGTGGAGCTGGGGGAGTAGTAGACGATTTGGCTTTCTTGGCTGAAGGAGCAGGGAGGTCGGATGGGTTTAAGATGGACATCCGTGCATCTTCAGCGGTGACAAGGTCGGCAAGATGCTCAAGGGAACAACCGACGACGGTTGTATCTCCGTTCTTGAAAGAGTTGACAATGCCATCGTACCGCTCAGCCGAATCGAAGGCTTGGACGACTCGAAGGCTCAGCAAGGTCTCAATATCAACGTTGGCAAGAGACGTTTTGAGCATGCGGGCAGTGGCTAGGAGCTGTTGTCCATTGGATGAATCAGGGAGGGACATATTCGCAAATAATGAGAGATTGCGAAGTTTGTTGGCGTCGGTATTCGGATCAATGGATTCCAAAAAATGATGCAGCATGGCAAAGCCATCGGTGACAAAACGTGGATCGTTGAGGTAGCGATACAGGTGTTCTTGGGGCAGCTTCTTAAACATGGCCTCTCGGATGGAAAGGGCGTGTTCACGATGTGCGTAATCAGCAGCAGTCCAGTTGGAGACGGACTGGAAGTACTTGTGGAGTTTGAATGTGCGAATGTTCTCGAGGAAGATTGGCTTAGAGGCTTCACTGCCATCCCAGGTGGGGAATACCGGCTTTTGAGAGTCTTGCTGGAGTTGATTTTGTTGCTGGAGGAGCAAGACGGAGGTTAAACTTTGTAGAAGTTGTTCGGTAGTCATGGGAGGAGGATTGGCAGGCGGAGCTTGGTTTTGTTGTTGTTGTTGTTGCTGTTGTTGTTGCTGCTGTTGTTGTTGCTGTTGCTGCTGTCGTTGTTGCTGTTGCTGCTGTTGTTGGGGCTGTTGTTGATTCGGTGGCGGCGGCGTTCCGCCGAGAGGAGAATGAATCATGGGGGAATTGGTCGGAGTTTGGAACATGGGAGTTTGCGGCGCCTGTTGACGTTGGCCGGCGGAAGGACGGGGACGTATCGGACTCTGCGAGACTGAAGACGCTGTCT
>JALLPH010000998.1:0-12990 GCA_036939855.1 Cyclotella choctawhatcheeana
CAAAGTAAATGCTGTTCAAGCTCACATCCTTTTGCTTGCTGGACGAAATTGCAAGGTTGGGGCATGCAACGTTTGAAATGCTTCCATCTTTGTTGAATGCCCAACGTTGGAGGTCTGAAGCTGGTGGTGCAGTTGGTTGGACAGTCGGTCGATCTGTTGGTCGGGTCGATGGACGTTTCGTCATGCGAGGAGGTCCCTGTAGTTTAATCTGATGGTAAAATGTATCAAGTTCACTTGACTGCGTAGCTTTGTTCTTTGCTTGATTTGTATTTGATGGGTCATATACTTGTTGCCCATATTGGTCTGGAGTAGTATCTAGAACTGTTGGTTGAGCTCCTAAGCTTTTCCACCCGTATTCCTTCAACTGCAGACCAACTCCATCAGTACATGAAGTACCACCACTGCCCAACATATTGGTCAACATCTTCTTTGGACACCGTACACTAACAACTTGTCCATCTTGAGTGATTTGAAATTGTTGACGAGGATTGTTGGAATCCGCCACTTGTGTTTCTATCATCAAATCATCAGTTGCATCACAATCAATTTTTGGGCGTAAACCGAGAGCCATGGTGAGGGCTTGGAGTAAGAAGGCATGACATCTCTTGATGGTAACTTGTCATTTCGATAGATGCATGTGCAGTAGCTCAAGGTATCCTCTGATTCAATTCTGTGTGTCATCATGCCAATCTGCTGAGAGTAGTCTGGTAGACTACGGCAAAACTCGTGACATCCGTTTTGTGTAGCTCCAAAAGGAAAATCACTATGAGCCGTAGAAGCTGAAACAACAGCGGTTTCCAATCGATTCAAATTATCTTGACATGAACCATCTATCGGGTTATCGAGGTCAAATCTAGAAGGACGATTATCAATTGTGTCCTTCAGTGTCAAGCATGCAGTTCGGAACCACTTTCCACCTGCATTTTCACATGCTTCGTCGGAGATTCCAAGATGCCAAAGTCCCTTATTCTGACATTCCATGGGAGATTTGTCTGTGTCATTGAGTTTGGGGTCAAACTGCAGTGGTAGAAATAGTGATTTTGCATGTATTGTGAAGTGAGGTGTTGCTTTTGGACAACAAGTAAAATGCTTTGTCAACTTACATCATACCCCCAAAACTCAGAGTGTGTAGCATCATCCATACAACAATATCCGGGCATTCGTTCTGGTCCATCCTCTTGAATAGAATTTGCAATGGATTTCAGAGTTCCCACAGATAATTGTGATCCAACTAAAAAGGACATGCTCTCATCGCAGATGCGCATAGCTTCTTTAGCAAGATAACGATCTTTTGCACTTGTTAGGCAACCAAGACGAATGCCACCAGGAAAACCAGGATGAAGCCCCAAAGAATAGCCTTTATCAACAAAGTGAGGAATCCATGTCTGATTGGCATTCTTTCCTGATTTTTCTTCATAGCCTACTTGTGACAAAACAACATCGTTAGATCTAGCTATCCATTTCTGTCCACCCTCATCACTCTTTAGGTTGGCTTGGATGGTGGCTTCAGGTGTGGCTCCTGTTATGTCAATGGAGAGACTGCCCTTCTTGATTTCGTTGTTGGTGCACAAATTCACAATTGCGCTTCCTTTGATGATCCATTTCAAATATTGGTTGTTGCCAGAATTTTTAGGCAACAACAAGATGTCAGCATTTGCGGCACATTCTGATAGGGTCAAGTACATGGTAGGATGTTTCGCACTGACAATATTGAATGCTGGGTCTGTATCATCATAATCCTCAACCTTGCGATATTTGAACAGCTGACTGGATCCCCCATTGTATTCTTGAATTGTTACTTTGTAACTGACTGCTTCTAGTTCAGAAGTCTAATCAACATTCATTGAAGTAATGTTTGGTTAGATAGGTAGCCTCATTGTCAATTGTCAAATCAGGTAGTGATCAATATATTAACTCACAGAGGACGAGGAAGAGAATCCCGACAGACTAGGAAGAAAATTGTCGGTCTCAAGAGCATCACGTTCATTCACAGTCAATAAACGTGGCAACACATTCTCATTGTGTACTTCATCAAGGTGCTCTTGACCATGTGGATTGTCTTTCACAACTTCATATCTTATTTCAGATTCCACATCATCATTCGATTTGACGCTCCACCTCTGATGCCCCCCTTGAATGTCAGTGGTATCTGAAACGTCTGTATTAGGACAACTGTTCTTTTGACAGAAGTTTCTGTAGTAACCATTGCTGTTGAGTGTGAATTTATATTTATGATCGGAAGCTTGTGGACTTGGCATATGAATAGAGAAAGTGCTATCACTGGCCATGCTAAGTTGTTCGCCAGTTTCGAACCATCCTACTTCATTGTCTTCATTATCAAGTAATTTCACACGGACGTTCCAAATATTTTTGAATGCCCAAACAAAAGGAAGATTTTTGATAGTGATACGAGATACATCAATATCAGACCCTAAGTCAACCTGCCACCATGGATTATTATCATTTCCACTTTCACATGCTGTGTATGAATATGTCCTATCAGAACCATCAACTGCATTGACCGCAGAATGTCTATCAACGGGAACACCCGAATACAAAGATTTCTGGGTGGCGTGCTTATGCAAGGCTTGATCTACACCAGTTTGATCATAAACTTTTACGTCATATAACGAGATGCAACCATTGATTCTTGTTTGCTGAAGCTTTACTTTTCGAACTCCCTTCGTTGGGCTTGCCTTGATATTGCATCCGGATCCCAAAAACATGTCTACCATCTCACTTGTTTTGTATTGTCCTGTGGGTAATTTTGGCATTGCTTTCTTCCATTGGCAGAGATCTTGGTTGAATTTGTCAGCATTTTTAAACATTTGCTGCATTTTTGTAACCTTACTGATGTCCCAATCTCCAATATCTTTGTTGAACGCTGATGCCCCCTCAAACATTCTTTGCATATCTACGACTTTACTGACATCAAATGATGAAATGTCTTGATTGAAATTCTTCGCGTTGCGAAACATGTTCGACATATCAAGTACATTTCCAGTTTTTGCAGCCCAAGTTCCGATATTTTTATTGAAGCTCTCTGCATCTAAGAACATATCCTCCATACTGATAACTTTACTGACATCAAACGATGAAATGTCTTGATTGAACACCTTTGCAGAAGAAAACATACCAGACATGTTTTCAACATTTTGAGTTTTATCTCCCCAAGTTCCTATATTCTGGTTGAATTTAGACGCATGATGGAACATGCGAAACATACTGGAAACTTTAATGACATTCCATTCCCCAATATCCTGATTAAATTCATGAGCTTCCGAGAACATGTAACTCATGGTTGTGACTTTACCAACTTCCCAACTTCCAATATTCTTATTGAACTTTTTGGCACTTAAGAACATTGACTGCATATTAGTCACACTTGATGTATCCCAATCAGAAATATCTTTGTTAAATTCTCTTGCATTTCTAAACATTTCCTTCATGATTGTGACTTGTCCTGTCTTCCAACCCGACAAGTCTTGATTAAACTTTGTGGCTGAATGAAACATGCCTCGCATAGTTTGGACACGAGAGACATCCCAGCTGCCAATCGGCGAATTGAAGTCTGTCCCCTTAAATAGTTCATCCATGTCATTGATACCATCGTTAAAACACCAAGAGTTGATATTGCCATAAGTAGTTGTCTTGCTTGTACATGCAGATGAAGTTGGAGTTGAACAAGCCACCACCGCCTCTCTTAGAGCAGTTTTATCTTCAAAACACTTGATAGCATTCTAATGCAGGCGATAATCACACAAATGACAAGTTGAGAATTTGAAACTAAACATGCACTCAAAAATCAAATGATCACAACACTATACTCACTACATCCCCAACACTGATTGCCATGCCACTGTTAACAAATGAAACGTCAACATCTTGAAATAACGAAAGATCTTCAAATTCGTCATCATCAATTTGCGATATGACCAATCCTTCAAATAACGGTTCTCGCTTGCAAGCTAGATTCATAATGCCATTGTCATAGAACCTCCATTTTTGTGATTTATCATCTGGACTGGAATTCTTTAGAATCAGTTTGTTTCCGTCAAGGCAGTAATCATTGGTGGGAGTGGAATCAATAGCACAATCTCCATTACTACAATCATTCTTTGTATTGCAAACACTGTTGGCAGGCTGGTCATTTCCATCAACTGTGACAACACCTATTTCCTCGTTGCCCTTTCTGCACATCCAACTTGTTCTTTGCACCGCAACACTCACTACTTTTCCTGGACAGTAAATGCTTTCCAATTGATCATTTGCAGTTATTTTGAACTGCTGGCTAGGAAAAGCTTCGTTATGAGGATTCAGCTTGACAGGTGGAATTTTGGATGTGTATTTATATGTAGTGACTTGAGGGGAATGGATACGAATGGAGCTGCAGGAAGATAGCTCAACAGAACATTTACAGTTAAGATCACCACCTCCGAATCCCGCCCAGGCGAACCCCCACGAATCTGGCTTTTCTTGTAAGCATTTCTTAGCACATGCATCTGCTGTAGGCCATTGAGGGTATTTGCCACCTACTTTTGAAACTCCAAACCACGAATTACTGTCAAGACAAAATTTCCCAGTCTCAGACGATTTAAATTCCGCCCCACAATTCATCACTTGCAATGCCATGTTGGTCTCTGGGTCAACCAAGGAGAATTTTCGTTCAGTCAAGGCAGCTGTGGAACCACCCTTGAACTCATCTTGGTCAAAGGAGCGATCAACAACACCAGTATCGGGGTCTTGAGGGAAATTGTAGGCTATCGGGAACTGAATCTGATGAAATGGGCTAAGATGTGCACAATTTTCAGTACTCTTTACAATGATATCACCATCATTCCAATCTCCAGCTGCCGCGCTTCCGTACGGATCAACACGTCCTATGTAGCCATGACTTGTGATACTATTACTTCTTTTGTTTATGAACTTTGCATTTCCTGTGTATATGGTCTCTCCATTGCGACATTGCTTCACAGCAACTACTTGGCCGGAGCCTGCGAGATTATCACTGAAGTACTGCTTCACGACCTCAGAATCGTATGAAAAGTATTTCCCATCACCAGGATTGATGCCTGCGTTAGGGTTGGAATACGAAGTGTCTCTCTGAACCAGCACACCAGTCTCAGATGGATTGTAAGTAGTTTCTTTCAGCATTGGATTTGGATGCTCATATTTATCCTCATCACGAAGATCATAAAACCGGTTGAACTCTATTGCAAAGTCGCGACACGTTGCATAGCTGAGTGGATTTGACTTGGCTGTCATTGAAAAAGGTGTTTGAGATAGAAACATTATATGAGCACTTTGGACAACATAGTATTGTATTCACTTTCATGCATTATCGACTCACATTTATAATCTTCATCTACAAAGCCATCAAACTCATCACCAATAGCTAACAATTATTGATATAATGTGAGCACAAGTAATTTCAATAATAACATAACCAAAGCAACCTGATAAAAATTTTTTACCTTCAAAGCTGAGCTTGGTTTTTGTATTGACAGCTTCGCATACTTGGTCAATCGTGACTTTGTCCCAGTATTATAGCAGCGGGTTAGCTGAAATAAGATTGAAAGCAATGAAACAATACGGCATTATGCATACCTTGAAAAGACTGCTGGTTTTCACTAGAACAATACTCCGAAGCCGGATCACAAGCAGTGTGAAATGACTGCAATACTGTGTCACATGCAGAAGAATCACTAGGGTTTTTCTCATCAACCAATGTTTTGAGGTCTTTCACTTTCTTGTCAATATCTTTATCCAAAGAGTATAGATTCAGCTTTGAAAAAATAGAATTGAACAATTAAATTTTGGACTCAATAAAATCATATAATATCATACATTGTCCAAAACCAAATCTTACATCATTTTCTAATACACGAATCTTTCCAAAGTGATCTGAGCCTGGTGTAGTATCAATGTACCCTCCAGCAGTCAAGACTGCCAAGTCATACTCATCCAACTGTTTCACACATTCAAAGAGCCTTTTGCAATTGCATTCTCTATCTGAAACGTCACAATTAGCTTGACAAGTAGTGCCCATTGCTTCTTGGCGAGTACGATGTTTTTCAATAACTTTTTCGTAGTCTCGTACAGATACAAAAGTGCTTAATTTTGGGAGTGAAATTCCTTTTCGTTGGAGATGTGTCTGCTTGTGGATTCTCTTGGCTGTTGGGTTTGTGGTGAAGCCATCATAGACTCCTGCAGCTGCATTGAAATCAAATGAATTTGCAGATGTTTTAATGAAAGAAGTAAAATCAAACCGAGCATCTTGATAAAATTCATTCCTTGAAGATGGCTTTCTTTCATGGCGATAAGTTTTCTTGTAGGGGATGTTGGGTTTTTGCTTGGAGTATGCTTCGGCATATTGTGAAAGATCAACATCCTCAAGAGACTCAGCAAATTCTTTACTGAAGTTAACAACCTCATCAAAGATCTGTGGTTGGATTTGATCCCCTACCATAGAGTCAGAATAATCTTCAATGTTGACAGCTCCTCCTTTTTGGTCAACATCCATAAGCATTTTGTTATCCAAACCTTTGGTCAGCTTCATCTCCTCAGATTTTTGAACAAAAGACCCTGAATCTCTGGTAAGAGCCTTCAATGCCTTGCCAGCTTGTTCACTTTCGCCATTCTGATAGTGATGTTGAATTGTCTCTAGGTTACCTGAAAGTGATTTCATGAAATTTTTGACGTGTTCAATTAGTTTGACAGAATGTTCTCCTTTCTCTCCCCCACGAAGATTGCTTGACTCCTTTTGAAGTTCTTTCAAGTTTTTCGCAAGGTTGAACATCTGATGAACCAGTAGGAAGGTGTGTTAACAGCAAAATAATGCAGCATTTTACAGCAAAAGAGCACACATACCTGAGGCTGATCAGCTGAAACAAGGGAAAACATTGAGAGGAGCAGCACCAACATTATCTTTTTCTGAGGCCAAGAATTCAATGATGACTTTCCCTTGGACATTGAATTAGTGTGGGAAAGAAAAGGAAGATTCCCAAATAACAATGACACAATAAAGAATCCGAATAGGAGAGCAACTAATTGGAGGAAGGACTACCAGAAAGGAATAAAGTAATTTAGGTGTCAATGAGGTTGGCAAGTGTAATAAAACAGTGATACAACTTACTGTATCGCTTTGAGCAACAAGACCAAATCCCAGTCCAAACAAGAGAGTCTTCTCATCAAAAAGTGGAGGTACATTGAGTGCTAAAGATTCTCTTTGATATGTTTAGCTGAGGATGACCTGTATTGCGCACTCACCCAAAACATCACGCCAGCTGTCTTGATACATTCAAAAAAAGATACAGTCCCAATGCTTTTCCTAACATGACTAATGAGTTGCAAATTTTTAAGCAGTCCAACACTAGTAACAAGATGAATATGATTCATATCAACCACTGATGATGAGTCTTGATGAACCAATGCCACAGCATTTTCCTCAGCTTTGATACAGTCCCACTGGCAAGTATTCATGGACAACATTAATTATAGCAAAACAGGTGGAAAACAAAATATGTTTTAGAGTCTAGTGCAATGTCTGAAGTAAAAGTCATAAAGCAAGCTTACCGCAGCGTTGGAAGGCTTGACCATAATGTCACGAATGGGATAAGCTGAGTCCCCGCCTATCTTGGGAATCTCCTTCTTGGTCGCCTCCTTGAGTACACAGCCAGAACCTTTCAAATCACGGCCCTCCTCAAAACTGTCAATCTCACAGTCAGTCTTGACAGTTGCCTTTGTTTCATCCTTGATCATCTCCTTCAGGGCTAGACTAGAACCAACGAACACATCACCATACTCAGTTTCATAATTGTTGGCATTGTTGATGGAAACGACGTTGGAAGGCTTGACCACAATGTCATGAAACTGATCAGTATTCATGTAGACACAATGAGAAATATAAGGGCAATACAAAAAGTGAGATAGAGTCCATGATGGAAAGTCTAAATGAGACAAAGCAAAGCTCTACTTACGCCATCACCTTTCCCAGCAGTACCACCATAAGCACCTCCCTTCTCAGTCTTAGACTTAGAGGAAGACTTGACAGCCACTTTCGCCTCCTCATACTTCTTGTTGAATCCATCCGAGACGGGAGGATCACCAATAGCATTCACTACAAATTCCTCAACTCCGCCAAACTGATTAGTATTCATAAATACACCAATGACAAATCAAGATCGATACAAAAAGTGAGATGGAAGTCATGATTCAAATGAGGTCAAAGGATACGCAATGAAGTAATGCTTACCCCACCACCCTTCTCAGCAGAAGTGTCAATAGCATCCTTAAAGTGACCTTCAGCTTTGACACAGTCAAGCTGGTGTATATTTTAGAGAAGTATATTCACACAAGTACAAATGATGATAGAATTATAATAAAATGATATTTGAGAGAGTCCAGATGCAAATTTCATGAGAAAAACTTCTTTGGTACTTACCCTACCATCACTCTTCTTGAACAAATTCGGTTGAGAAGTTTCACTGGCACCGGAACTCTGATTGTGAGCTGGGGCACAGGCTGCCTTTACAGCAAGGCGTGTGAAATACATAGTGTTATTTCCTTAGGTTGGTTATTTCAGTCTAGAATAATCAGAGAGAGCAAAAGTGTTTTGTGAGTTATATATAGCAAAAATGCCAATGTCAGGAGATGAGTTGCAAATGAGTCTTGAGATGACAAAAAGAGATCAACGATTCTCTTGTTTTTGACGTGTGTAGTTTGATACGAGAGGTCAGAGTCCTGTCAAGATAACAAGTTCAATACCAGAGGTCCGCTTGTCCCTAGGTAGAGGAGGTAGACACAAATTCATGAGCCTTTATCTTAAAAGGTACATTAGTAATAGATCAAATAGAATCGCTTACCAAAGCCTTGACCAATAAACCCCTGTCTTCTCCATAACTTCATACCAAGCCTCAAACGCCAAGAGAAGACAAATCAAACTCATTGTTGCAATTACAAAATCAAACAGAGCCACATCCCGGTGTGAAATAAGCACTTACTAAACTGCAAGCATGAAGACACAGATTTAAATTGGAGAAGATTGGATGTAAGAACATCGAGGGTGACACCAAATACGATTGGATGACGGTGTAGGACGATAAAGAGGATACAGGGAGGTATTGATGTCGTGAGACGTTGGAGCCGTGACATGATAAATATTATTGTCGTGAGACGTTGGAGCCATGACATAATAAATAATATGATTGGGGAGGGGGTACACGGAGCACGGAGCACAGAGAGACCGAGCAGACATCAATAGACAACATTTGAAAGGCAAAGAATTGATATTCGAAAGGCATATGATGAATGATGAAGCGAAATCCGACGCCAGTCAATAATATTGAGTACAAGAAATACAAAACAGTAACAGATGTGTTAGATACCACAATATGGCATGTAAGCAATATAATCCAGCAAGAAAGAGTGCAAAAGCACAAACAGAGCTCTTTGTTGCAACACATACCTTTTTTTCGAAATGACGTGATTGTTCATGTGTGTTATGAAGGGGATATGTGGATGGAATGCGTGATGGAATGATTGCCAATGATGAAGAGAGATAAAGGTGTATAATTTGTTAGACACATGTATGATCAACAACATTGCAAGCCATAATACAAAACATAACAAATGAATGCTCGCAAAATGGCAGGTCCCTCTCGCCATTAGCAACATCCATACTTCTTCGTGTCGATAGCTCCAATGACTTCTAGGGATAAGAAGAGACAGCAGACCACACAAGATGCCATGATGGGATACAATTTGATGCTTGGTTGATGCGAGGCTGGCGGCAGCAGATAGACTACACGGCACGGATAGATGGAGAGGTCGTATGCAATCTGACCCTAAACGTCAATTCTTGAGGGCATAACTGAGGCTAAAGGCCGCGACACTGGCAAAATGGTGACTGACAGAGAAGCTGAAGCAGAATTGCAGTAGCAGCCAGTCCGTTTGGGCTTCGGGAAAAGTTATCGTTTTGTAGACACACCCAACCAAAAGACTATTTCTCGTACTACTTGGTGTCTTCAGATCTTCTTGCTAGAAGAGCCAACCCACGCAGACCTTACTCTCTTGACACACATCTCAGAAAGTAATATCTTGAAATCACAATTGACTGTAAGATGATGCGATGGATCGGCAACATCTCATGGAAGATAAGATGAGGAGGCCATGAATAGAATCCGAAGCATGAAAAAGATAGCTCATATGTGCGAGAGTATAATGAGAGACGGCTGACAGCATATGATGCCATGATGGGATATGCCTTCTGCTGAATGATGATTTGATGCTTGATTGATGCGAGGCTTGTGCCATCGGCCCCAAATGCTGCTTAAGGCAGCAGCAGATAGACTACACCGCCTGCACAGATGTAGAGGTCATACACAATTCTTGTTTGTGGGGGGGGGGTCTTCAGTATCCAGAAGCAGAGAGCTCGGCTGTTGGGTTGGATGGTTATCTATTTCAGAATGAAGGTAGAACGTAAAACGTTAGAGAATACAATTCAAAACAGAGAGCCTCTCTTACACATGTCATAATCACATTCCATTGTGTGTGAACGCACCTTGAGAAGATCGTTTAATGCCAAGGAAATGAGGCACCCGTCCACAAGTTTAAAAGGCTCCTTCGTGGTTCTTGTAGATATGTCGTCAATCTACAGGAGCTTTCGCTCTTGATGCCTACATCTTGACATAAAACGACATCTTGAAATAGGAATGGGAAAAATTATATGGCGTGATGAATCCGTCAAATATCGCGGAGGACAAGATAGGGGGGGGATCTTAACAGAATTCTTGTGTGTACGAAGTCTTGAATTCGATGGGTGAATCGGTGATGCAATGGTTTCAGAATTGCCGCCGCGAGGATAGATATTTACCAGTATCTATTAGTGCTGAATCCGTCAGTACAGTCGAGGCGTCCGCAGTTCGACGCGTCCGTGGTTCGAGGAGTCTGTCATGCGAGGCGTCCGTGGTTCGAGGAGTCCGTCATGCGAGGCGTCTGTCCTTGGAGTTGTGATAATGACATTTTGTCAACAAAATTCTTGTTTGTGGGGGGGGGGGGTCTTCAGTATCCAGAAGCAGAGAGCTCGGCTGTTGGGTTGGATGGTTATCTATTTCAGAATGAAGGTAGAACGTAAAACGTTAGAGAATACAATTCAAAACAGAGAGCCTCTCATTACACATGTCATAATCACATTCCATTGTGTATGAACGCACCTTGAGAAGATCGTTTAATGCCGAGGAAATGAGGCACCCGTCCACGAGTTTATAAGGCTCTTTCATTGTTCTTGTTTGTCAACAATCTACGTGGACCCTGCTCTTGATGCTTAGATCTTGACATAAAACGACATCTCGAAATAGGAATCGAAGAAATCGTATGGCGTAATGGATTGCTGAAGTATCGCGGAGGACAAGATAGGGGGGGGATCTTAACAGAATTCTTGTGCCTACGAAATCTTGAATTCGTTGGGTGAATCGGTGATGTAATGGTTTCAGAATTGCCGCCGCGTGGGTAGATATTGACCTGTATGAGGGCTGAATCCGTCAGTACAGTCGAGGCGTCCCTCGTTTGGGGCGTCCGTCCTTCGAGGCGTCCGTCCTTCGAGGCCTGATAGCTGACGCGGAAATATTGCTACACATGGAGGTATGCGGCAACACGGTGAATGTGTGGCTTGCACCTCGCTTTTGTGGTTTCTTGCGGTTTGCGGCTGGCCCGGCAGCAAAGACCCTGTCAACACCGCCTCTTGAGGGATGGCGTAAACTAACTAACCGTCGCGATAGATCTTGAGGTCGACGGTCGTCGCAATTCTTGGGGTCGACAGCTAAACGTCAATTCTTGCAGGCGGGTCGACGGACCTAAATTCTTGAGGCAGGCGGGTCGACGGTCGACGGACCTACGCCACGGGTCGGTGGACAAAAATGGCGTCCTGGCGGTGGGAGGCCGAAACGTGATTGCAGCCGTCCGTCACTCCACTGTATCCATCCAATCCCCGCTGTCCATTCTGTATCTGACCCAATGATATCGACATTGCTTTGAATCTTGAAATCTTGAATCGTCGAATCGTCCGTCCGTGATTGACCCATCGTCCTACCACACTCCACAACTAACAGCAGCTGACAAGCAAACAAATCAACCAGATTCAAGTAATAAATCATCTCCCTTTACGAACCATGCAATGGTCTTCCATTGCAAACCTACCTGTTGTTAGTTTTGAACGCGATCTCAATACTTTGGTTTGAGATTATTTATGGGGTTGTTGGACAAATTTTGATGAACTTCTACCATTCTGTTCCGGTTGGATTATTGTTGGGTTGCCCAATTGGACTTAAATACTGATTCCTATGCAATATCACGTCGGATTAATAGGAAACGTCAAAAGTTAGAATAACATATATACCTTAAAGCGGTGACTCTAATCTTTCTTAAGATCAATAATTTAGATCCTTTCTTTTTCTGTTGAGAACGGTCAATCAGCCTAAATGATTTTCACCTAGTTAGAAATAGTACGAGATGATCTCAAGGAACAGAATGGTACGAATAAAACTAAACACAGTTGGTTTTCATTGGCCGTTGTTTTCGTGTCGGTGTCATTGCTTCTCAGATTGGAAGAATCTTGGAACCGCGAGAAAGAGGCACGTACCGATTCCTACATATGGCAAATGATATCCTTGGAATCCTACGAAAGCGCGCAGCTGACATAAAGATTCCAAACACACATCGAACTTTTTAGTGGGCGTTAAACCTTGCTACTAATAAAAGCACTTACTTAGCGACAAAGTAGCCTGCCAAATTGAACTTAACTTTTTGGACTCACCTTCGCAACAAAGAAAATATGAGAGGGCACCTAGATATCTAAAAGTAGTGGAGCACTGATCTGCACTGATACTTGGGGTAAAAACGATAAGGCTAGTGTGCTTGATAAACTTTCAGTTATTGACGATGAGAATGCTCGTCAAGACTGGCTTTACAAGTTTGGATTTAAAGGCATCTCCC
>JALLPH010000999.1:0-20542 GCA_036939855.1 Cyclotella choctawhatcheeana
TCTTAATCATTGGTACTATGGATCACTGTCAGCTTCAGCCCATCCAAGCTACACCATTTCTACTATCATCCCATATCCTTACAAGCTACACCTTTGTACAACTGACTGAATCCGTTCGAGCATCATCTGAACCAGAATTTCGTAGGCTTCAACACATTATCAGAATGAACCCTTACAAATTAAGTGAAGATGCGAGCCTAAAAGAGGAATTCTTTCGTCTTGGAAATGCATTGATAAAGTTTGTCGACAGCTGGGATGATCCACATATTTCGTCTAATTGCTTTCGCGTTTATTCTCGGAAAAACATGGTAAATTCAGCAATTACAGAGTACGTCGAGTCCTTAATTCAAAATTTCAGAAGCACCGACACTCCACATATCATATCAACCTCCCGAGACTCCCAAGTTCGCCTTGGTAGTCGTTCTGAATGGTCTCCTGCTTCACCATCGACAATTTCATCCATGAATACCCAATTTCGTGAACCTGAAGTTTTGGTAATTTATCAATTTGGTCTCTATGAAGTCACTGAAAACGATACCCGATCCGGTTATTTGAACTCCAACCATGTTCTTATATATGACATGCCTACCGCTTCAGCTGTAGCTCAATTTCGATCTATCAAGGTCCTTCTAAAACCTCCTGAGCTTCAGCATGTTGATTGGCTTGAATCATCAGACACCGATAATTATCCATCTAAACAGCATTTGCTTGATAATGGTTGGAAAGAAATATCCATCAAAATATGCCAAGAGAGAGAGGTTACTGTATCTGGTGGTTTTCGTGCTAAAAGGAAGCAATATGCTATCAAGCATATCGGTGCATCAACTATTGATAATGCTCAAGGCAAAACTATATACACCCAACTTGGATTTGAGTGTAGCCCCTTGAATAGTCCATGGATGAAGAGTCAGATTGTTGTAATTTCCAGCAGAACAAAGCGTCCCCAGCAAATGGTTTGTATTGGACACAAATCTTTTGCTCTTCAAAAAATGTGGGACCTCATCACTACACCCAACCAATGGACTCAAACAATGGATCGAATCATACACATGCTATCTATCAATTCATCCGGCCCATGTCCCGATCATCTTTTACCCTCTATCCCTGACGTATACCCCTTTAGGATCAGAGACATGTCCATCCCAATTGACTCAACTGGTTTTGTATATTTATTATGCTCCATGAAAGACAGTGGATATACATACATCGGCCAATGCCAAGTATTGTCCACTAGGCTAAACGATCACAATTCTGGTAATGGCTCTCTTGGTACTAGTGATTCTTCCAAGTACCCCCTTTTTGTTGCCGGGTACATAACCGGTCTTCGTCATTATTCAAAGCAAAGACGGGAGCAACTTGAATCCCATTGGCAGAGAGATCGTGATGCAATGACTCGACCTAAAACTGTTTTGAACATCCTCGATATTGGAGAACGTTTGGTCCAGAATAAAAATATTTCCAATATGCGCAATGGTGACTACGACCGTATTCATTTTATACGCTTAGTTGAAAGGTCTAATTGATTATAACACCTTTTTGAATTATTATCATTTTATATCTAATATGCAATCTCATTATGAACCCCTCGCCATTATTCCTTATCCCAATCCATCTATATCTATTCCTCCCCTATGAAAATATGAACCCTCCTCTGTCACTGCCCAACCTCTCATTTCCACCAAATATATGTAATCTTCAAATATGAACTTCTCTCACCTATATACGTATTCTCACATTTCCGCCAAATCAACAATGTTACACAAAGCGTCATCTACATCAGCTTTTTTAATTACACTTGGGTCGACTGGAGTAATGGAACAGATATGCAAATTCACAGCACTTGACATCACCTTTGTGCCCTGATTGGTTTTCTGCCGTTTGGCGTACTCATCCTGATTATCATTCGCAGTAACAGCGTCGACTACTTGTCCAGGTTTCATCCACCCGCTAACTATCCACTTGCTATCTGGTGCTAGCTTGAGAATAGTATCTATACTGTTCTTGGCTTGCATCAAGACCAATGGACTGCCAAGAAGTCTTCTTGCCTCAACCTTCACGCTCGTCTCCTTGAACACAAAATTATGCTGGATGGTTTTGTTGACAACGTTATTGACCACATATACTTTGCCCTTGTCGTTAGTCAATTCTATCGTCATCACAGCAAACAAGGTTCCGTTATTCTGCTTCTGATGACAAGTACAATTAGATGCATTGAATGTCCCATCACTCTTGAAAAAGGCCCCGCCTCCACATAACAGTCCTTCACATTTTCCATCGACAAAGCTGATACTGATCACTCTTATCTTGTAGGGTTCACAAAAGAACTTGAAATCTGTCGAATCCTTATTCAAAGGAATTCTTGGTAAGGCATAGTTTTGCTTGAGTGGTACGAATTTCACAGGACCTAGCAACACATATGCATCAGCGAATACATCCAAATCACCTGTGAAACCCCACAGAAGGACGTGGTTTCCCGGGACTTTAAAAGAATATCATTTTTAGTTGTTGTTAATCGCATGAAATACAATTTACATCAATCTGCTACTTACTCATTGACTTATCCCACATGTGCTCCACTTCCCACCCCCCTCCCTGACAATGCCCGCTGCCCAGAAGCACAGTACACGTATTATTCGTGCTGTTTGCCTTACTCTTCAAGCATCCCAACCTAACAAGTCGATCGTACTTCGATGTTTGTACTCCTTGCTTGCTACCATACTTAATCCCGTCTTGCTTTTTCTGCGTTCCGCTTGATAGCACCACCGCCAACATGTAACTCTTCATAATATCCGTAACCTTTCGATCTCTGACGTCAGTAAAGCTTACATGCGTAGCGTTCAACGTCTTCAATCCTTTCACTAGTTTTTCATCTACTGCATTCTCTTCCTTCACCTCTATCACCTCTAACATGTTTTGAATCTCTTCGAATGCTTTTTCAGTCTTTAATTCAGGAAACTGGGTATCATTATTCTGTGCCGCCTCTGCCATATTCTCTTCTTCAATTTGCCTTTCACTGCTGTCTTCTTCTTCTTGGTTAGCGTCGAGCTGTTCGTCTTGGTTGTCTTCTAATGAGTATTCTTCTTCTTGGTAGTCTTCTAATTCAGTACTGCTGTTGCTGTAGCTTTCCATCTCCGGTTGGTTTTATGAATCAATGAAGGTGATATGAATTTGTCATTGCTCGCCATAGAGATAACAGCAGATTACACTGATGGCTTATGGATAATGACATGTGTCGCGAGTGTCACAGGGCGAATTGGGAGTGTCACAGGGCGAATGAAACTTGAACTCGGACTAGGACCTAGAGGAAATGACATAATGAATAGAGACTCTTGACTTTGACACTTTAGTTACACGGGAACTACTACTGAATCTCTCCGAACAGATTTTCAGATGTTTGAAAAGATACCCTTGAATTTTTACTTTCCCGCCGCCCGCCCAACGCCCAATGCACCTCATCGGTCCTCTTGCCTCTTTCTCTCTCTAGTCTTTCAATCTCTTTCAATCATCCACAACTTTCCACCATGCCACCAAAGAAGAAGATTAAAACCGAACCTCCTCAGCCGCAGCCGCAGCCGTTGACCACCCCTCTGCGAGAGCGTTTCCTTCAAGCATGTATCAACTTCTGGAACATGTATGTCTACTTTTGCGTCTACCGATTCCAAGAGAATGAAGATTGCGGGCTTGCTACAGTCTGCACCATTCTTGCTTGTGAATCTCTCACCCGCTCCGCTGCACTTTCCTATTGGTTCCCTTCTCTCAACGTATCTTCTATGGATCCAGGTGCGATTGAGACTCCCGAAGGTGCCATCGACATCATGGTCATGCTGGTTCATCTTCACAAAGAAGGAGCGTGTCCCCTTCCTCAAGGCACGACTTCCACTGGCGACTTAATGACCGACACGCTCAATTCTACAGGGATCATGCGTGAGTTACTATTTGTGATTCCGTTCTTTTTGCCATTTTTTAATTACACCTCATATATTCTTTTCAGTTTTTGATGATCCATCATTCGATCTGTCCATTTTTGATGGAGATACTCGTCCCGATTGGATCATTTTTATCCTCCAGGTTGCTGACGAACACCACTTTTTCGCCATCCGATATCACAAGTGGTCTGATCGTTACATGATTCTCGATGCGGCCAACCCTCGTCAGTTCCAAGCCGATACCGCCACCTTGGTATATCTTTTTTCTAACGGTCGCAACTGGCTTTTGTCGTTAATGGCCGAACCTTTTAACGACCGTACATGCTCGTAAGTTTTTGCAATGTCACTGTTTTTTATAACCTTTTTCAATTTATCTCTAAAATGTTGTTGTGTGTTTAAGTCTCCATGGTTTTGCTTACCCAAAATCAGGAGGGATTTTGAGGGATAGCATCCTCAAGACTTGCAGTACTGCAGACCAACTCGAAAAGCATACTGCCTTCCCCATCCAGGATAATTCTCATGCTTGGAGTGGTGGCAATCTCCCTCTCAACGTCAGGTTTCTAAATGTGTCTGACGACAGTGTTTTTACTGTTTTACGCATCGAAGATGACCCCACCACTGATGATAATGCTGCCGCGGATGCATAATTTCGGGTGAACTGTGTTGGGGTTTATCCCCACACAGTCTCACCCCTTTTCTTTATTGTTTTGATTTTCGAATATATGTCTAAAGATATTTAGAACCTGATTTTATTCAATTATTACATTATATCGTTTTGGCGTTGTATATTTAGACTTGTCTGTACACACAATCATTTTTAATTGCTGTCCTAACTCATAACTAGATTGGTATTGTAAATTTAGTAATAGTTCATAAACAATCACAAATCCTTAAATTTATCTAGACTGAATCTTACAACAATGGATCAACATCACAATGAATCATAAGAGCATCAATTTGACTCTTCCATTCCAATAACTCGTTATCGAAACGCTCAACCAGACGCCAATCGAACCCCTGTTTATGTCCGTGGTTGTACACGAAGTAATCCCTCCAGAACCTTAAAAGCATCAACATCTTCTGACATTTACTGCGCATTGCAAATGCCGTCCAACCTTCGTATCTAGTACCATCGACTTCAAAACTGACCACTCTCTTTTTCCTCCTCATCATCGTTGGACCCCTAATTTCCAAGTTATACCTCTCCTTATTATATCCATGATCGAAATGGACGAGGAAATCTTTATTCACATACCTTAATTCAAAAGCAAAGTTTTAGCAAAGTATATAATAATAAATTCAAAGACACAAAACTTACACATTGACGGAGCCAAGATCCTTACTCCAAGCGGCCAAAACACGCTTCCCCACTTCATTTTCTCTCTGAACAATGAAGATCCAATACTCCAAATTATCTTCGATGATCTCTACAGGCCCTCTTCCCTGACTTCCCCCTCTCAACGACTGTTCCCTTGCATAATTAATCGCCTTGAACATTGGATAGATGATGTCTTCTTCTCCATCCGAGTCAACCGGATCCCAAATATCCCTGCCATAATCCACATCATAAACGTCATCACGAAGACCCTTCCTCGTTTCACGCTCTTCTCCTGCGTTTGGAAAACAGCGAACACGCAGGCCCTTGAACTCTTCACTCTCCTCCTCCGGGCGAAACAAGCAGACACTGTTCATGCAATACTTCCCCTCCCCCCCGTCAACGATGTTATCATAAATCAAATTTCCATCCCTCCCGAAGCAATAAATATTAAATTCACAAGAGGTTTCATCCCTCCACCTATAACCCTCAGTCGTGACAATAACCTGACATTCATCACCTGCGAGGGCTTCCAGTTTACGCTCAATCCGAGTAAGATTCTCACCTGTAGGATCATCCTTACAAGTTCCGCGTATACCCATCATTGTTTTTTCATGTGGCCAGGTTCGACTGACGAACCACACAATATCCTTCATCCTTTCTTGACCAACATTCCAATAAGGAGGTTTCTCCGTCATCTTACTCAAGATTTAAGATTGTTGTTTTGGAAGATATCCAGGCTGCAGCTGACACGAGATAGAGATACTATGTTCCTCTATGTACTATTTGTCTATTTATCGCCTGTTATCAAAAATGTTTTCCCGCTAATATTGTTGCTCAGCATAACCCTAACCTCTAAAACCCTAACCTCTAAAACACTAACCCTAACACTAACATTAATACTAATACTAATACTAACCTATACTAACCCTAACACTAATACTAATACTAAATCTAATGATAAACTTATACACGACACAACACACCATAAATCACAACGAACAAACCAACAAACATTCAGCAAACATTCAGCAAACATCAAAGCAAACATCAAAGCAAACATACAGCAAACATACAGCANGAAAGTTGTTTTTGGTCTTGCATGAATCAGACTCTCACTCTTTTAGATGACTCTCTCTCCTAACGTAATAAAGCTCATTGAAATGAAATCCTTGAATGGCGATTACAGTGATGAAGAAAAGATTCCTAGATCTCGCAAAAAGACATCAAGATACATTGACGAATCATCTCGAGAAGTGAATCTCAAGCGCAAGTCAAAGTCAAAGTCAAAGCCAAATTCAAAGCCAATCAAGAAGCAGAAAAAGTCTGACGTGAATCTTGAAGACTCTGACTCTGATTCTATTTCAATGCTCAAATCGAAGTACTCCAAATCACCAAAACGAATGCATACACTAAAAAAGCTCGAGAGAGATGAGATTCAACGCTCTAATTCATTTCTTGCGCTGTCTGACGATGAAGACTCCAGCATCGATCTAACCACTTTGTCAATGAAAGCAAACGATCATCAATTAATCCACGGTGATAGTATTGGAAAGAAGATCGCTACTTCTCAGAAACAACATCTAAATGAACGCCTTATTGACAAGCAAAATAAACAGGCAAGCGCTCTCCGTGATATCAGAAAACGCAAGTATATTGACAACAGCAACCATATCACAAACAACATCAATATCAATATCAACAATTCCGGATCGACCAATCCACTTGGACAAACAATACCCCTCATCCCTGGATGTATTTGAATGCATTTTCTCCTCAGACGACTCAAGGTGACATTCATATCCAAGATCAGTTTCCTTCTCAGCAAATGTATCAGCATTCTGGAGGGCTCACTAACTCAAATACCTCCACAATCACATCGTCTGTCGAATCGCTCATTGCACAACTCTCGAGTCATCCCAGCAATCTCACATGGATTTTAAACTATCGTAGGGCCTTAGAAATTCGTAGAGCGTATGGCCTGAATAGTTTACGTCGTGGTTATAATTCTCATGACCCGTCAGTTTCTGATTGGTATGCACGACAGAAAGACTACTCTTTAGATGTTTGCAAGCGAATGTTAATGCGTGAGTTGGAATAAACTATTATGGAGTAACTTAAATTGATCAAGATCAATTACAACAACAATTCTATAGTGTCAAATCATCTCTATCTCTGCATTTTTTCTCTCTATTACTCTCATCCCCCCTTCCCTTTTTATACTTGCAGTTCTATGGTGTACCCTTGTTATTCTTGTGGTGTAGTAACTGAAGTATCTACTACAAAAATAATGATAGGAAGTGTTCCAGAGTTCCAGAGCTACATACCATACTTATCAACTTTCCACACTCCACACCCTCCACCCTCTCTCTAAAAAAGAGGCGAGAAGAGACAAGAAGAGACCCACGCACCCTTGTTTTTGTTCTTTTTTTAATTTTTTATCTTATTAGTCTTCAGGTGCTGGCACTTGAGCGGCAGGGTGAGGTGCAGGTCAATGGTGGCAGTGGCCTACGTCCAAATCAGAAGTCACTACATCCCTCAGCAGGTACACCAAACCCTGTTATTATGAGACAACTGCTATGTTGTTTTATCCTTGTGATGTGTTCACTTCGGCATACACATTCTTTTGGATTCAGTTCGTCCCGTGTCTCACATGATCATAATATTATGGAGTCGTCCAAACTATTATCAGATGCAACAACAAACCATGCAGATGAAGACTCTCGTCAGATGGATGTAATGAAACGCAGATTATTCCTCAAACGTAGCCTTCAAACTGTCCCACTCTTCGGTCTTCAGTCCGGCCCTGTAAACGCACGAGGTCTCGTCCGATTTCCGTGTAAAGAACCGTTATTGAACAAATATCACTTCATGAGAGCTGGGACAAGTCTGCTAGAGGAAGAAAATGTATGGTCTACAAACCCTCTTTTCTTGACTAACCGAGAAGCTGCCTTGTCAGAACTTGGCGAGTCTCAAGTCAGAGATGCATGCAAATTCTTGGCTTCCCAGGACATTACGCCAATCGTTAGATATAGTTTGGCTGCGGCTTCGGTAGACTCTGCAAATATTGTTGGAGATGAGTTGAAGGTACTTAGATTTTTGGCACATACAGCTTCCTCCATTGTGAGATAGTTGAAGTTGTTTTTGACTCACGATCATACAATGCTCTTTATTGCCTACATATTGTAGATTGGTCGTGATAGACTAGTTCCAGAGTTTAATTATATGGATCCTCGTGCAATAGGAGCCTGGGATTTTGCCGCTCTAAACGAAACCATGGAGGCAGTTTGGGCCATGGATGAAAGTGAAGCGGGATTGTCGGGTAGAGGGTGAGGTTAAAAAATTATTTTGTCGACTTTTCTGCCAACCTCATTGATGTTATGTTTCATCTACAGTGGTCTCCCGCCCGCAAACGAAGATAGCACCCCAGCGGAGACCTTGGGTGATCAAGTTGTCAGATTGACCAATCTTATTTCAGGTCAGTAATTCCAAATGGTTTCTTATATGGTAGTAATATGACACTTATTCTTCGATTTTTGGAAGTTCTGGAGACACTATACTCAGGTGATGATGTTCTATTGATATTCCCTGATGGAACTGGTCCGGGTGAGTCGATCCCTTATCAAGCAATCAATGATTTAGTCCCATTAACGTTGTCATTTAACTTTTGCATAGCTCTCCTTAGCTGCCTTATTGGGGGTGTACCAATATATAGAGTTCACGAATTTAACTATGAATCAGGAGAGATCAGATGCAATATTGACTACCAGAGTGTGACTTCAATGGCATCTCAGTTACCGCCACAATCTTATTCTGATGTAATCAAACGTGGCCAACTAAAATTGCAGTCCTTGAGAGATAACCCTGACGTTATTACGAATGTCAAAGACTTAAAGTACGATGAAGAGAAGAGGATCGAAGCTGAGATAGAAAAGAAAACGGATGCCAAAAAAAGACAAGAGGCTGAAACTCGGCTTGCGAAGAAAAAAGATTTCGATGTTATTGAGCTCGACCCCAACGGGGCTGCTACCTTAGTAACTTCAGGTGTTGTAATAGGAGCGGCTATTTTGAGCTCTCCAGAAGAAACCAACCATACGATATTGGTTGACTCACATAGAGAGATAGGGATGAATGAAACTCTACAGAACACTGTGACAAACAAAGCGAATGAGTTTTTGAGCGATGATGTCATAGATGAAGATGTTGAGTTGTTCATGAGAAGAGCTTCAATGGTGAAACAATCCGAAGACCTAGCGGTATCATCTAGCGAAGGTGTAGTGCATTCAGGTAATGATACACAAGGTATCCAGCCGGATTACGATTACAATGATGTGTGGTTAGGAACAATCAGTGACATCTTGAATGAAGATGAGACGAGGAAAAAAGAAGAATAGTAGTAACCTTGTAGTCTCAATTACTGTTCCAGCACTGAGAGCGTAGACTGCTACATTAACTTTATTTACTTCCAGTAAAAACCAGTTTTGACAATCGATCCGATTGAAATTTCGGGGTGGAGCTAACACCATATTGTATTGTAAGCTAAGGTAAGGATGACGTGAGAGCCCGCCACATGAAATCATATGCAAGGGAAGTCATGAAAGCCTCCTGCTTAGAGTCAGCAGCTCCTCCATGCCCTCCTTCAATGTTTTCATAATAGTAGATTGGTCCCCAATCCTTTCCTGCTCCCATGTCCCACATTTTCTTCACCATCTTTCGGGCGTGAGCTGGGTGTCTACAGTGTTTGGAATGTTAGTAAAGTGCGGCGTGTGAATTAGTTGTGACGCAACCTCCAACGAAGACTTACACACGGTCGTCCCTGGTCGATGTTGTTAGCAGTGTAGCTGGGTAGTTTGTCCTCGTGCTATCAATATTGTGATATGGGGAGTACGTGTGGAGAAATGATTCCCAATCATTTGTGTCCGGGTCACCGTACTCTCCCATCCAACTAGCACCTGCGGAGATGTTAAGCGTTTGACAGGATTAAAGAACATAATCAGAAGACCAAGTATTCTTACCTGCAAGTAATTTGCTGTATCGCTTCATGTCAAGAAGCGGCACTGCTATATGTATCGCACCGAAGAGATCAGGGGCTTGAACGAGCATGTTGCCTGTCAACAAACCGCCGTTTGAGCCACCACGACAAGCTAGAGTTGACGAATCACAAACCTTCCTTTCAATCAGATCTTGTGCCACGGCAATAAAATCTTCGTATGCCTTATTCCTATTTTCTTTCAATGCAGACTGATGCCAAGAGGGCCCATATTCCCCGCCTCCTCGAATGTTAGCTTCGACATAGACACCGCCTTTTTCAAGCCAGGATATACCCGCCGTCACGACATAATGAGGTCCAAGAGAGATTTCAAACCCTGTGTAGAGTGATGAATAAGTGTTACTACCAATGCCATCAATTCACAACTAATTAAGATTTCAATACATCAAAAACAGAGCTTACCTCCGTAACCATAAAGTAGGGTTGGTGTTGTTCCGTCAAGAACAATGCCTTTCTTTGATACAATGAAGTACGGGACCTTTGTGCCATCCTTTGACGTAGCAAAAAGTTGTTTGACCTCCAAGTTGGAGGAATCATACATTGCTGGCAATGACTTCAACTTGCTTGTTATATAATCATCATTGCCACCACTACCTTTGCTTGCATCGGCCAAATAAAGGGTGCTTGGTTGGGTGTAGCTACTAGTGGTAAACCAGAACAAGTCATTCGTTTTAGAATCGACTGCACGACAAGTTGCAGATCGGATTTTGCCTTCCTCATCGCCTCCAACAAGGACAAAATCGCCGCCACCTTCACCAAGTTTGAAGAACTGAAGCTTCTCCTTCACGTCCTCAAGTGAATAGAGAATCAGATAGTTTTTAGTTTCGCTGAATCCAGCGTAGGAAGTTGTTGCTGTCGGCTCAAACAATAGCTTATAATCCAACTTCTCGGCAGCAGCTTTGATGTCATCTTTAGATCCACTCTCTTTGGCTTGACTAAAGTCTAAGAATGATTGAGCATCAACATATATCAAAGAATCCGTCTTGAATGCCATGTGTGTGCCATTGTCCTCTGGTGTCCAGTCAGCCTTTACGTGTAATATCATCCATTTACCAAAGAATGTTACATCCGTATTCTCGGCAATTGCCAGTTTGACAAATAAATTTGTATCCTTTTTGACAAAGTAAGTAGACTCGTAAAATGTGATTGAGCGGCATTGGACCTCATACAGAGCTCCACCTTCTCTGTGTGTTTCATCCGCTAAGTAGTGGCTGCATGAGACATCCGTCTTTTCCACTTCAAACACAATGGGAGCATCTTCCACTTTAGTTCCCCTACTCCATTCTCTGACAGTTCTAGGGTAACCGGAAGTTGTCATTGAATCTTCACCAACATCCGCGCCTACCAATAACACATCGCGTGACTTCCACCTAGCCCTCGTCTTTCCTTCGGGCAAAGAAAACCCCTCCTCTTCCACAAATGATTCAGTTAGCAAATCAAATTCACGCAAATATGTGGCATCGGCTCCACCTCTAGAGAGCTGGAGTAAAACCCGTGTGACTCGTCCGTTCTCGTCGCCGCCAGACTTAGGATCGAGGCTGCGTGGTAGAGGTACGTATCCTTTCCATACCCATGAAATGTCTTCTTCCTTAGCTAAAGTGTCAAGATCCTGGAAGTTATGATATTGTAAGATTTATTATCGATTTAGGAGTTTAACCAAAATCGATTGTCAAAAGTAAGATTCGTACTTACTAAGACTGTGGTCCATTCTGTGTTTGGAGATTTGTAAGATGTGAGAGTGGTTTTCCTCCATAATCCTTTCGGGTTCTGTTGTGATTGATCGAGTTAGAATATATTCCAGAATAGAAATACCATATTCATACCAGAACAGCACACTCACCTTGGCATCCCTCCAAAAGTTGTAGAGAAGCATTTCTCCCCCCTCGTCGTAGCCCATCATGCCAACATGCGGAATCCTCTCGTCCGATGTAAGTGCAGCCAGTACTCTATTTCAGCAAAGGCAAATCGAAGCCGCAAGACAAGTTGCTGTATAAGTAACAAAGAAAGAAAGAAAGTCATGAATACGAGGTCTGTTTTTCAATCGTACCGCTTATACGTCTGCGTTTCCGAAGGATCGCCCAAAGCAGCAAGGCATTTCTCATTAGCTTCGTTAGCGAACGCTAATGATTCGGGTGACTCTACTTCTTCCAGAAATAGGTAAGGATCATCTAGTTCGATACCATCGGAGGCCATAATGCGTTTGGTTGGGGTCGTGCGTCGGCTTGTAAACAGATGCGGTGCGGTGGCAAATCCTGATACTGAACTTATCAATGGAAGGAGGGATATTAGCTTCTTGGTTGATCTTGCTTTACTATAATATGAGCGAAGGACTGCCGCTGCTCCTGCTTTCATTCCGCTGCAATAATCAAGGGCAAGGGCGAAAAGCTGTTGTGTGCTGTGCGATGTGCGATGTGCGAGACAAGAAGAAAAAAATGCGAAAAGGAAAAGGACGAGGGACGAGAAGCGAGAAGAGAGGAGACGAGCAGTAAAATTTAGAGGGCATATTTGTGATTTTTTGTTGTCTTTATGGCATTGATTGTAAAAAGATAGCTGGTGGGTGAAGATAAACTGCTCCCTAAACTAAAGAGGGCCCCGACGGAGGAGAAAAAAGAGCGAGAAAAAAAGATCGAACGATATCATCATCTAAGTAGTGGCCTGCCTTGAATTGTGTAGCTTCGAATAGATTGAACTCTAACTTAACCGCACGGCTGTTGGAACGATGGAGACTACTGAAGCTAAGGAGTGTACTGCAACAGCCCCTGAAGCTCTCCAGGCTGAAATCATGAAGATTTATGCAGAACTTAATGATTCGAGTGATGCAGATGGGTTGGATTTTGTCGGCAGTACTGCTCAAGCAGTTGCATATGAACGTAATCTCGAATCGAAACGTAAAGATAGGTTGTTCAATGACACTCTAGCTAAACATTTTGTGGGTACGAAAGGAGAGAAATGTTCCAAAATGATCAATAAGCATCTTGGGTTGGCATATGGAATAGAAAATGTACATATTGGGTACACGGGAGCACGAACGAAGCTAATCAATGACAACCTCGAGTCTTGGATTGACAAAAAGCATGGTGATAAAGTGCAATGTGTCAATCTTGGCGCAGGTGCTGATACAAGAGTGTTCTGGTTAGAGTCTCTCAAGAAAGTGCAGAGTTATACCGAAGTTGATACGGCCGAAATCAACAACTACAAGGATAAGGTCTTTTCCGACTTGAATGTGAAGCCACTCTGTGAGAGAAGGGCAATTAGCCTGAACTTCAGCAAAGAATCAGTTAAGGATCTCCCCAATCATGGATTTGAATCAAGTCTAAGCACTTGTTGGATCTTAGAAGGCCTTATCATGTATCTCAAAAGAGAGGATATTGAATCTTTACTAAAGGAGCTATCTGATTTGTCTTCTAATGGATCATATTTGATTCTTAACTTCATAAAGCAAGATGGCGATGAGTATATATCAGCTGTGCTCGAAGACAATGGGTGGAAGCATGAAAAGACTTTGTTTTATGGTGATGCAGAATTTGATTATGGAAGGTTTCCACCTGGAAGTAAGACAACTACTTTGGGCTTTGCCTTTTGGGAGAAATAAATCAGAGTAGTTGGATACAGCAGACCGGGTAGAGAGGCAGTAGTTTAATTGAAAGTGAAAGTTGTAAGTTGTAAGAACTGAAGTGGTGTGCAGAGTCTCTTAAAATGATTCGCTTCTTTGCTCTTCACTCTTCACTTCTCGTTTCCCGCCAAGAACAGATCTACCACCGATCCAGTTCACAGTTCACAGTGCACCTCAGTGCACAGAGCTATCTACCAAGCAAAAGAACCCACTTCCCTTTACCAATCACTTATTTACTTCCATCCAACGCAACCACACAAATAATAAGTCCCTTCTTCGATGGTTCATCCATGTTAAATTATTGTGTGTAAGAGCGTACCCGAATGTAGCTGCATAAATTGCTGTGTGCAGGAACAGAGCGGAGTAGGGAATGGAAAATGGAATTGGCCAATATTATTTACTATCTAGCTACTCGGATCTGTCGGATTTGTTTTCAGCCAACTTGTGCGAAATCATTAATATCATCTCACAATTTATTTTTCCCTCTCGTACTCTCGTACTCGGGTTCAGATCTTATCATAAAAATGGAAGACAATACTAATTTTCATGCAGCCGAGCCATCAGCTTCGCGTCTTTCTGTTGTAGACAGTGATATGGTGGACGAAAAGGGCATGCCTCTTATGTGTAATAACATAATGTCAGAAGACATTCCTCTATCTCAACTCAATAATGCTAGTAAGGGTGTTTCGAAGGAATCTCCAGCTAGAGCAAAGACTGCTACGAAAAATGCCTACATATCTCCCGAAGAGCTGTATGCACAAATTGAAAAGAGCCGAGATAAGCTATTTTTCATCGCCTACGCTGCTCAAGGTGATACAAATGAAGATGGAAGAGAGAAATGGTATTTAGTTCGTGTTGACTTGGATACTTGCAATGATGTGGAAGAAGCACAAAATTGTGATACTACCGGGCGATACTACGTGGAATTTTACACCAAATCTCTTGATGATCAAAACAAGCCTGACGTTCAATCGAGATGGTGGATGATCTGGAATTCATTCAGCTACAAACGCGGCGATATGATAATTGGAAACGCCAGGGAATTCGACCCAAATAACAAAGCTGCAATAAAGAGGCGTCTTGTGGACTTGTCAAAGAAGATGAATCCTGGTAACTCACGTCCAGAATTCCAAGCTAATCTCGAGAAGTACACTACTTACTCTGACTTCGTAAATCTAGCAGACCCAAAAATTCGACTGGTTGGCCCCTTCGACTTCGAACAAGTTCAGAAACATCATATCAATGACAATGTTGATTTGGGAGGAGTCTCCCCGGATGATGTATATGTTAGAGATCGTGTACCCTTGTCACGGTGGGTTGACTTAACAAATGCTCTTGGGGGTCGCAATTTTACTCTACCTACAATTGCCAACACCAAAAGCGGGAAAAAGAGGAAGTCGTCTGATAGTGAGAAGAAGTTACCGAGGTCCAGGATCAAACCAGCCTGTCACGAATGTGCAAAAGTTGAGCCTAGTTCTGAAATGCTTATATTTGATAAGACATCGGCGCTGTCAAAGCTCTGTATCCACAAGGCATGTGGATTGCAGACTTCACTCGGAAATGGAACAATGGCGCGACGAACTCTTATTTCAACCAATGAAGTTACCGAATTGGTTCAAAAGACATTGAGTAGTATTCGGAACGCTGCAACAGCAGATGGAGAAACATTTTGTGTAATGAATGAGCTTAAAGAGGAACTCAACAGAAATCTTGATGCAGCGATGCGAAGTAGCTCAGAAGCCGCTGCTCGGCCGAGATTCCCTGATGTCTATCCAGAGACCGATTTCGACCAAGATGAAGTAAATAATATGCCTACTGTGTATGGCTATTTCACCAGAGACGATGACCCTAGCGGGACGAGTGAGATGAATGCTAAGATAGCCAAGTTAGACTACGACGTAACGAGACGGAGAGAGAAGAGGTTGGCCAAAGAAAGTGCAAAAGAAACAAATATTTTGGCTGCCGGAGTGAGTAGCCATACAGCAGATGTGCTAGCTCGGATTGTGTCAGTGGCAAAGAGACGTGACAGTACTGACAGTGAAGGTCCCAAAAAGGTGGCTCGTACAACAGAACTGGTAGGTGAAGAATCAAGCAAGGAATCACGAAGCGCACTGTCTGAACCTGCGCAACCATATCTCAATATTCCGAATCTTCCTCGTGGCTGGATCATGCGCAGAATTCCACGAACAGGTTCTAATTCGGTAAGTAGTCATGCCCACAGCTCTCCTCTCCAATGAATTCATCTGACACCTTCATAACTCAGAATGATAGCCACTCAAGGAAGGAGGATAGGTTCTTTTTCTCACCAGGCGGAAGAAGATTTCGGTCAAGGCCGGAGGTTATCAGATTCCTCACATGTTTATCAACGGCTAAAGGAGATGAGGCAGAAGCAGCGGCACTATTCCAAGAGAAGAAGAAAACTCTAGAAAATGAGGAGGCGCCAGCAAAAGGAGATGTTGATGGGGAAATTGCCTCAGATATAGATGCCATGAATCAAGGAGAAAGGAGTTATGCCATCTCTGACAAGATGGAAGTGGGGGGAGAGAATCCAACTAATACATTATCAGGTTGTATTAATGAAGAGAGTCAGAGTGAAGTAGAAATAGTTAGAAGCAACAAAGTATGAAGGCCTAAAATGATGTGAGATGATATATTGTGGAGGTTGTTCCTTTACCGTACGAAATATGAATTATGTGCCAGCCCTTGATTGGTGACCAAATAAACATAAAAATTATATCGATTTGTCGTCCGTTGAGGCTCCTTTTTTGCTACTTGCTTTGGACTTCGTACTGACAGACTCGTTGCCATTCAAAACTTTTCCTTTTCCCTTCTTCTTTGACCCAAAGAATCCTCCAAATATCCCCTTCTTCTTCTTAGAACCTTCATTGCCGGGTGATGACCCTTTCTTTTGCTTAGTCTTCTGATTTGACCCGGTTGTAGGGGTAGCAACTTTAGATGGGTACTCCACGCTACGAGGTGATTTGGCCATAGTTGGATCTGATAGTACTGATATAGGAGTTTCGGGGGACACATTGCTTCTTCTCTCGCCAGCTGTTGATGGTATTTCCCCATTGTTTGATACATTTCCATCCCCATTCTTTGAGAGGCCAGGTGAATTTCTCAGGCTTAAGGGAAGATCTGTATTATCCCCAGTGGTATCAGCATTGGCTTTGATAAGTGCCTTAGTCTCTAGAAGTTCAAGAAGAACGGCCTCGCGACCTTCGTATGCTCGCATGATGGTTGATACTCGATCGATTTGACCAGCCACAGAAGTTTTGCCATAAACGTAGTTCAGAAGCTCAGACACTTGTGCAATAATAGCAGGAGATGTTCCATCTAACGAATCCCCTGAACATGACGAACCCTCAGAATATGATCCTTCATCTTCAGTTTGACGATCTCGAGATGACGTATCTTCGTGGCCACCATCAGATATGGTCTCTTTTCTATCAGAGCCTTTTGTGTCACCACCCCAAGGATCAGACATCGCAGGAGGCCACCCATCAAAGCCATCATCGGTTGGTTTTTCTTGCGATGATTCAGTTTCTATTCGTTTCTTCGCTGATTCAATGGCTTCTAAGTTTGCTCGTGCTGGGTCATTCAATGGAGATGTCCCGTCTTCTCCCTCCCCTTCTTCGCGGATTTTTTCCATTCCACTCATGGTAGGCTTCGCTAAATGCTCACCACTAGATGTTCTCGTCCTGTTGATCCGATCGCTGTTTCCGTCCTGCCCTCCTTCTTTACTATATCTAGCACTCAGTTTGTTGATTAAGTGTCGCTCTCTTCCTCTGTATTTTGCCATTAACTTGCTGAGAAGTCTTACTTTCTCCGGCTCGTTTTCTTGAAGTAATACGCAGACAGCATGTTCGTAAAATTTATATGGGTCCCGAAGTGCCGTTTCTTCCTTTGTCAGCCCATGATCAGGTACAAATCCATCGCCGTGCGTTTCAACCAACCTAGCTAATTCAGGGTCAACATTTTCAATATTATCGCCATGGGCAGCAGCATGACCTGCGCCAGTTGATACAGCATACTCGTGCCTTGCGCGTTCAACCAAGAGAGATGGCCCACCAAGAGATTCCATAACGGAGACATCAGCTGCATAGTCCACACGATCATCATATTCAAGCTCTTTCACGGGAAGGATTGCTGATGCAACAGCAGATTCGTCCATGGCATCAACAACGACTTCCTGTTGAGTAAAAGCCTGATTATCTGCTGGCGGAGGATCTGGTGCAACGTGTCCATCATATACTGGTCCTGGCGAGGGAGATTTCCTCGTCGCTGACTTACTCGAAGATCTTTGCACGTACCGATCCTGCTCGCCGTCATTGTCTTCATCCCTGGATGCTGCCTTGGATTGGCTAATAGCAGCACTTTTCGCCTCGCTCTTATCCCTGCTGGCTTTTTGTTCTAAACTTCGTATCGGTTTGATATCAGGGACATTGTATGACTCTTCCTCATTCTTGGTCAACGTTCCGTCATCTTCTGTGTACAACGTACCATCATCAACAGCAGAAACATCGTCTGCCTTAGGGCCACCCTCTTCGTAAGTCGCGTAGGTTCCATCATCGAGAGTAAAATCATCTTCTTCGTTGTAGACCTCTTCTTTCCTACCTTTGACATTGCTCTTAGGGGGCTGTTCCCTTTTGGTTCTTTCGGCATTGCTGCACATTCCAGTACCATCTCTGCCAATGACTGAAGTGCACAGAGTATCTATCAACATATCCAAAAAGCTAGTAGACTCAATGGGATCCTGCCTTCGCTTTCCTTTTTTGGAAGCCTGTTCCTTCTGATTCCGTCTTTTTCCTTTTTTGTCGTACTCTTCGGCTAGCTGCTGTCTACGCATTTCTTCCCTGTAGATTTTTTCGTCATAGGTGTCCATCGTGTATTGACTTTGAGATTCAAGAGTATATGTATCATCGCCCACGCTAGGATCATCTATTCTTCTTCTGCCTTCATCTCTTCGATCATGAGTTACGTCGTTCTTGCGCTCCTGGCGAGTATCGGAATTTTCATCAATCCATTTGACCGAGTTGGAATTCGAACCAACCCCGCCCAATCCTCCCGGAGAGACAGGCTCCCCCTTTTTATCAGACTTATCTTTCGCTGGCCTCCGGAACAGCAAGTCCACTCTTTCAGCATCTGCTTCAATAATAAACTCCATAATTTCATCGAAGGTCAGTCGACTCATAGTCTTATCATTAATACTTAGTAGTTCATCTCCCACCTCAAGCTTTTGGGATAATGCCGCAGCACCTGTCCTGGGCAGGTCGCAAATACGTACACCGCGTTGTTGTGATGGATTGTGTGGGTCTGTCATGGGTTCAAACACAATACCCATGGGTTTACGCAGTGTTAGTCGGATTAATCCAGTGTTGCTGATTGAATTGGAACGCGGGGCATCTTGTGGCGTTGCAGCTGTTGGTGCTGGTCCTTGAAAACCCAATTGTGCGGGTGATGGGGAAGGTATGGCATTGTTATAATATCCACTTGGTGGGTTGTAATATCCTGGAGCACCCGCCCACTGTTGTGGTGGTTGGTGCATCCCCATTGTTGGAGATTGGGACCGAATGTCTGTGTGAGGAGGAGGTGGTGGTGCGTTTTGGTACATCCTATGAATGTTTACTGTATTCTGTCTAACCCTTCAACTTTGCTGGATTTGGGGGCTTTGAAAAGATGATTACAGTAAGAGAAAGATAAGAAGTTGAAGGCAGCGAAAAGCTAAATTACTGAATAGATGAGAAACAAGTTGCAGTTGACAGCAAGCAACATGCCACCGCCCAACTGGCCTTGGAAGAGAAACATAAATTTCAGAGTAAAGTCATGATGCCTCAACGCGTTGTGTGTACAGAAGATAACAACAGCTAGCACAACATAACTAATATCAAGAGCACCGGATGATAAACACACACAAAAATGTTGTATCACAGCTCACTGAACGAAGTACTTCTACACGACGAATCCAGAATTGAAAGACCAAAATCCTGGATACGAATACCAAAGACAAGGACAAATAAAAAAGCCAGTCTTCATTGTTTCCTCACCGTCAGCCTCAACAACTAAAATTATAGAGCACGAGCCAAATAGTCCTCACAAGCGGAATACAGAATATTGCTGTTGTTTCTCTGTGAGCTGACTACCTTCGTGAACTGTCAAGTCGTTTTTCGGCCTCAGCACTGTCATGATCAATTGACAAGCCAGTCTATCCAACCTGGTTATTCATTTTCGTTAGGTCGTGTAGAAGGATCAAACGGCTCGCTCCCAATGAAACAAGGTAAACACTCTTGAACAATCTAGCAAAGTCGCAGAATGGCTTATTTAATTGGACAGCTTTCTTACTTTCAACCTGGCACAATCCATTTTTATGTCCAACAAGATAGATTTAGTGTAGAGTGTATGTAGGCGTATGTAAGTTGTCTGGCAGTATGTAGAGGCGTAACTAAATAAGTACCTATGAGGAATACGTTTTAGATAAAAAATCATCTGCCTTAATTTTGTCTAAGTAATAGATAATGCAAATAGAAAATCTTGCAGCACTTTTCCTAAGTGTGCGGAAGTTGTTCCCATATGAATTGTTCATATTATGAAGCAGCCGCTGCAAGATTTTTTTGTTTTTGCAGATGAATAGTAACTGG
>JALLPH010001000.1:0-22237 GCA_036939855.1 Cyclotella choctawhatcheeana
TCAAAACACGTTTGAACGCCTGAAACAAGTGACGGGAACCCACTGAACCAAGACTCGCTTTTTTAGCTAGCGTAGTGTTAGGCAAATATTCAAAATTTAAAATTACTAGTAAAATTCGCTTTTATTAGGGATTTACCACCTGTAAAGTTATGCTCTACCCGCTAGTACCTCCTTTGTCGTCGATTGCTTCACAGATTCGAGATCGTATCTTACTAGAATTGGTTTGCCGGCGGGAGATAGGTTGTGTAACTCGTCGGCAGGCAGGACTTCGTGTGTCATGCTGCATTGGAGATGTGTGACGAATGATTTAACGTTGGGTATTTCTTGTAAAGAAGACATCCTTGTCGTGCTTTTGATTCATTGGACTCCTATCGGATCACAGACTACAGACTACACAGAGCGGAGCCAGCGGAGCACCATCATCTATCCTATCGCGCGTCAACGACAATATAAGTGGGCACCCAGATTACTTAAATCGCATACTTCATTTGGTAGTTATTACCTACAAGTTTGCCCACTCACCCTCTCTCTTCAGAGCAGATCTCGTCTACATAATCACAAATCCGCAGATCCTCATATTATCTATCAATCCAGATCAATGATTACACGCGCTTGCCTCCTCACAACTTGTCGATGCCAGGGATGTTCTTGCTTGTGCCAATGCTTCTCGTACTTTAGAGGTTTGAGTGCTATCTACATCAAAGCACAGTGACCATCGATCTATCATTCCTATCGTATCCACCACCGTATCCACCGTATCGTATCGCTCCTTCGATTGGTATCGTATCCTTTCCACCTTTTCCAACTGAATCTTAATGGCGTTTGTCATTGCCTTCAAAAGACAATTATGTTCTAACAGAGTAATGCTTTATAATAATTTGTTTCTGGAACAGGCACTAGATTCGAAATCTGTTGCTACGTTCGCCAACGCTGAGCGAGTATCAATCAGAACACGTTATCATCTTGAGAAGACTTTTCGTTGCACGATGCTTTACGAAGCAAGACAGCACGGCTAATAAAACTGCATAGCTCATCGCAATTGTTGTTTGCATTCCATCCTATTGAAACGAACGAATCTTCACAAAATTCTTTTCCTCAATTCCAAGCAAAAGCATAACACTGAATCAGCATCATGTCCTCAATCCTTTCCCTCGTGATCGTCTCTCTCACAATCGTAGTGTGTAATGGATTTATTTCATCTAATGCTCGTTACACCCATGGCAGCATTTCACCCTCATTTGTCGCCAATAACCATCGCAATAACGCGCTACCTGCTGTTTTAGATGGCATCCTATACGAATCAAGCCAGCCTCGGGTAGATTACGAGCCAGACGAAATGTGCCACCTTTTTCTGGATCACGACAGTACACATCAACATTCCGACAGTTATATCATCGGTTGTCTCTCTAACATTGTTGGGGTAACAGCTGGTGATGCTTACGATGCAATCATCCAGTCAAAAGGAATCGCGAAGTGTAGTACGATTGATGAGTTGCCTTGTCATTTAGCTGAAACCTACTATGATCAGCTGACAGCAAAGGGAATCGCTGTAGGCATGTGCTAGATAAAAGTTCGAATGCATTAACATCTATATTCATATTAATATATTATCTAATCGTAACTATTAAAGAACCATATTAAAGACACTGTCTCTCGAATATGTAGTTCATATCAAACAGCTCAGACTGATTTGATCTTTTTCGAAGCTGGCTCATCATTTGAATGTGCACTACCATTATCTTCTGTGTTTTCACCTGCCTCCGAAAACCAGCTAAAAGGCACTATATCCTTCTCTTCCTTTTCCAACTTTTTTTCTTCCTCTGCATCTTCTTCCACATCCAATCCTTCTAATGCAAGAGCATCTGTCAACTCTTCCTTTCTCCTCTTCAATTTGTCCAGAATTTCGTCAATATTTGGAGTATTTCCAACACTGCTGTCGCCAGCGCCGAATATGATACGAGCCGCCTCCATTGATCCAAATGAGCACCTAGATTGCAACAGTAAATTCAAACATTGCGCCCTTGCTCTCTTTTGTTGTCTGATTGCATTCGTGTACGTCAACAATGATTGCTTAGCATATTTCAGGTCCAAATCAAGAAAATCATCTGGTAATTTGGATAGCATTTCGGAGCGTTTTTCTATTGATGCATCATCATCATCTCCATCATTTTGTTGACTCATTGTCTTGCAAAGCTCTTCAATTTCGGGAGAGATGTGGCCAAATACGGATGATAGATTCATCGCAGTGTCTCCTCCAATATCTCGTGCGATTTGCAACTGAGCAACGACTTTAGCTGCTTCCAAGAAGCGATGGGGTTCTACATGAGCTTCTTCAACTCCCTTTGTGTTAAGAAAACGAGAATATCATAAGCGCAGTGTTATGGGCATGAGTCATTTTTTGCCATTTGCTATCAAAATACTCACTTCATAATCCATATCTGCTACACTTGCCACGCTAGTTATGCTCATGCTACTACCTTGCCTAGCGAATTGTCTTCTCCTGTCATCAGGAGATGCAGTATTGTTGTTGCTTTCGAATTGCACCACAGGTTGGTCAGTTGCAGAAGGCACATCTGCAGATTCATTTTCGGTGCCAGTCTTGTTTACATCTGCTTCTGCTATTTTCTTCGCAACAACTACTGGATTTTCTGTGGATCCATCAGTTGTGTCTTCCTTTACAGCAGTAGCAGCACTTGATGACCCAGTATCATTCTTTTGTAATCCATCCTCCCATTTCTGCCTCAAATCCCCCCAAGCAATCCCATCGCTAACATCCTGCCCCTCCCAAGTTTTCATCATATCTTCCACCTGATCAATACATGGATCACCCGGTTCTATACAGCCTGCAAGCTCAACCAATAAACTAAACACCACTTGTTCCAACATTGTCTGGCGTAATGCTTCAGACTTTTCCCAAATACTGCCATCCGCACCACTCTCACCCAAAGCGACACAATTGGTAACTAAAGCTCGATGTACAATCTTCAATAACACCAATAACCGATCTCTACGATTATTCTGATCCTCGTCCATAGTTAAAGAATCACGAATGGCCACGTTCATCCCCTCGGCAAGAGCCTCCTTCTTTTTTCGATTGAAAATCATCCATGACGCGATGGTCTGTTGTGTCTCGGAAAATGTTGAGGAGGGTTGATTAGTGGCGGTGGAGAGGAGCGGTGTTAGTTTTTGGATAAGTTTGCGTGCGGTTGGTGAGGGGGCCGACATGACTCTTTCGTTTTTGGTTGCTTGGTGATTCGATTGGTGATAGTTGGTGATTGGTGACCTGTACATAAGCCCCATCTGTATGATAAATATTGTCGTACGGTATTTAAGCCGTACCTACAGCGTTGCGTTGAGGCTTGAGCGTTGAGCGTCTTGTGGCGTTGGTTGTTGGGCGTTGGGCGGTTGGGCGTGCGTTGCTAGAGGTTGTTGCTAGCTGGCTGTTGCTAGGCCTTTCGGTTTAGGGGGCTCAATTTCTGGTGTAAGGGGGCAACGCCCCCGGGGGCCCCCCTTTTTATCACTTAGTGAAAATAACTAGTGATTTTACGGGGTTCAGCATGGGTATCACGGGTTATCAACGGGGCGCCGAAATGCCCAGCACGGTGAAAGCAAGGCGGATATGGAGGGGGCCAAGACAGTGGTGTAAGGGGGCGCGCCTCCAAGCCCCCTAAACCGAAAGGGCTAGCTGTTGCTAAGGTACGCTATGTAGAATTTGCTAGAGTCTAGATTGGTCTAGAGTGTGTTTTTTATGAAAACCTACAGTCAAAGTTGTACCTATTCTCTCTGCCCATTAGCATTAGAGCTCAGAAGAGGTGCTGGTGCTGAAGGCTGAAGGCTGAAGAGAAGGCTGAAGGTAGTTTGAACCTGGCCTATCTAATAGTGTCTAAGTATTATCCACGAACCATGAGCTCGATGAATATAACCGAGTCTTTTGTATCGGGCATCTTTGATAATACAGATTCGCTTACACCCAACGGCGTTTTAGAAAATGCTGGTTCGTTGGCAACCAAAGACTGGGTAGAACGCTACATTCCCTCCTACATCGACGAGGATGCATGGCAGCCATGGGATATGGACGAGCTTTGCCCAGCCGGTTTTACATGTGCTTCCATGGGAGATAGTTCGTTGGGGGCCTTCTCATGCGACGAACGTGAGTCAACGTTTTACGTTATGTTTCGTGGCGAATCATGATATTATATTGATGACTGGCTCTTACCAATAACGTGATCTGAATATTTCACAGTGGCACGTGTTGCTAATGAGACGTTTGGGTTTGGGAATGTCTTAGGGGGCACTTGGTGTCCCGAGGGGAAAGAAGGGGTTTACAATTGCCCTGTTGGATCCTACTGCCCGGACACAGTGAGTTTGTTTCGGTCTACACATTAATGTACATAGATTAGGATGCGTCACATTTTTGTCTTACGGTTCAAAACTATTTTCATTTTCAATACAGAAAACAAGAATCGACTGCCCGGCTGGTAAATTCTGCCCTTTTAAAACATTAGAACCTACATTTGATGGAGGTGCTGTGGGTTGTAACACATGTCCAGCAGGAGCCGAAGAAAAGCATCTCACCCATTCAGAAGTGAAGACAGTACAAACTGTACTCGTCATACTTTTTATTTTGCTCATAGTTGGCTTTGTTGCCAAACGCAAAGTTAACACTGACAAAGAGCGCATGAAAACAAGGTACTCAATGAGCAGAGGAGAAAGCAGTGAGATTCAATCAATCCAAAGAGACAAAGAGAAGTACAAACGGCTGCAGCCTAGGCTTGAGGTGATTTCTCAGAGATTGGGGAAAATTCAAGGCAAAGACGAACCACAGGACGCAATAACATCTCCTCGAAGCACCTCCCTGTCTGAAAGGAAAACTGTCTTATATATAGACGACAAAGGAGACATTATCTTTGACGCAGCCCAATTCTTCAACATTCTCGACCAAAATAATGATGGCGTGCTTTCTTTTGAAGAAATTAATCAAGTACTCTGCTTGGATGATGAGAAATTAAAAGGATTTATTGCAAGCATGAGGAGAAGGATGACAAGCGGATTTGAGGTGAAGGACCCCGATAAAGTAGCACGATCCACATTTGTAACGTGCTTCATTGATGCACTTGCTGATGCCTCACAGTTTGGACCCACTCCGGAAGAAGCAGGTAAATCATTATTGTGAATGTAGTACCTAATGATTTTTCTTACTGATGTAATTCTCAACATTACTGCTTTGTGCGTCTAGGAGAAACATTTGACAATATCGCTGAGGATGTGGGCATGACCAATAGCTGCGAAATTGAGTACGCTAAACTATACAGTTCGCAGCTCTTATCGTTCTTAAATGACCAGCAAGTTTATGGGATCATATCTCGTTTCAAAAGGAGAGGAGACATCGATGATGCTGATGATTCGAGGCCCTTGTCCATAGGGAGCATTTCCCGAGAGGATTTCATAAAGTACTACCCAATCTTTTTAGAAGAGGTTACAAATCCCCAATTCAGGACCTCAAGAACCACCCTTACGTCTATGCGTAATTTGGGTTCAACCCTAAAGGATATCGCAAAGGAGGAAAATGATGAGGGTTTGGACGTAGCCTTTCAAGATCTAACACTGACTGTAAGTGTGGGTAAAAGGGAGAAGGTTGTAGTTAATAAAGTGAGCGGACGACTAAGATCAGATACTATGACCGGTAAGATTTTCCTCTTGGCGTGTTTCTCTCCATATCTTCTCCATTATCCAACGTAGATGATGCATTTTCCTGTCTATCCTCATCCTTTTGCGGGTCCCTTGCAACTTCAACTTGGCAGCTGTGATGGGAGGTGAGTTTTAATTAGACCTTACTATCAAGATTAACTTGAAGAGACTTACCTTCTATTATCAATTCCCTACTTCAGGTTCCGGGAGCGGAAAATCTTCATTGCTGAATGCTCTTTGCGGAAGGGCCTATTATGGAAAGACCACTGGGAAAGTTTCCGTCAATGGCAATGATTCAAAAATCGAGAATCACAAATCATGTATCGGGTTTGTCCCGCAAGAGGACATTGTGTTTGCTGATTTGACCGTCAAGGAAAATTTGGTAAGTTCTACGCTTGTTCATCGACTGCTTTGTGACCATTTCTCATTTAGTCGTGAATATATTTTAGTTATATGCTGGAAGACTATACCTGCCGAAGGGCACGCGTGAAGAAGAGATAGATGAACTGGCCGATGCTACATTGGCAGCTCTTGGTTTATCGAGAATCGCAAATTCTCTTGTTGGCGATGCTTCCCGAAGGGGCGTGTCTGGAGGTGAAAAGAAGCGCGTGAATATTGGTGTAGAATTAATGAAGCAACCTCGAATTTTATTCTTAGATGAGGTAAGATTCTTGGTATTGGGATGTTTGCCAATTAGCGAAAATACACTACACTTATTGCATGTTGTTATTTTTGTAGCCAACCAGCGGTTTAGATTCTCGAAGCGCGTTTGTTGTGATGGAAAGCCTTCATCGTTTATGTCAACAAGGAATGACAGTTGGTGAGTTTCAGCTATTTCTCGTCATTTGTTTTTGTACTTAAACTCATTCTTATATTTCTATTATTTCTCCAGCAAGCGTGATCCATCAACCACGAACCGACATATATGCCATGTTTGATAGTTTATTCTTGCTTGGGGTGGGCGGTAGCACGGTATATCACGGCCCAGCGATGGAGGCCCGTGAGTACTTCGAAGGATTGGGATTTAAATTGAAACCTGGAGACAGCCAGGCTGACTGGTTTCTAGACATATCTTCTGGGGACGTTGATTTCAATGCGGCGCCTGGTGATGAAGAAATGGGCAATGGAAGCGTTGATGCTGCTACTCTGGAACAAGAAAAGCTCATTCACTCAAATGACGATAGCGGCATGAAAAGAGCAGAACAAAATCGAGAACAACTCTATCAACAATGGTCCAAATACATTCAAAATATTTCTCCATCTAAGATGGAGAAATATTACCTAGCTCCCAGTCAATATGAACTTCCTACACCTGTTGAATCTGTCACAGTGTGGCGGCAACTTTTGGTCCAGATACGACGCAACTGCCTCCTCTCTTGGAGGAATATCACTTCTAAGTTTCTTGACTTTTCTATAGTTATTGTGGCAATCTTTGCAATCACAATCTTAGCAGGGGCAACTCCTAACTCATATCTCAGCAACCCTACCCAATTACTCTGTGAGTAAACATCTGTACTTCCCATGTACACAATATATGTTGTTAACACATATGCTTTGGATGTCTTAGGGATTAAATTCATTGCATCTGAAGAAGATGCCAGTCAGTTACTATTTATGATATTCAGCTATGCATATAAAGGGCTGAATGCAATATCAAACTACGCTATGATGGTTGGTTTGATCTTATCTGTCTTGGTTGGTTTGAGCGCTACAAAAGTCATCACTAATAATCGGCTTGAATTCTTTAGAGAGTGTCAAAGTGGTGCAAATGTAACTGCGTTTTATATCGCTGCGAGTATAACAGCCACTGTAGAGCAAGGCTTTTCGGCTGTATGTGGAGCATTAGTAGCCTACCTTATCTCGATGCCAGCCAGCTCCTTTGTCGTATACTTGTGGAATTTTTTCGCTGTTAGCTGGCTGTCAGTGTCATGGGCTCTTCTGTTGGCTATTGTCGTTCCGCTTGGAAGTGTTTCTACAGTGTAAGTTTTTGGTTTTGATATTGGATGTGAAAAGAAATGTACTAACATTTTACTGCTTTATTCGTAGAGTTGGTTTCTTTGTAAGTTCCTTGTGATGCAATATCAGAGAGTTTAACTATTTTTTGCTCACTATATTTTGTGCTTCAAGAATGCCTTTTTTGGCTTACTGTTTTGTGGCAAGGTGACACCTGGGCTATACACCAGTATCTACTCGAATCCTGCGCTTGCAGTGTTTTCGGGATTCTTCTCTCCGTTACGGTTTTTTGTAGAGGGCATCTGTGTTTCCGAGGCCAAGTGTTTCCCTAATCAGAGTGGTTACACTGTCTCTCCTGGCGCATTTAATTTCCCTCTCTTTAACGAATCATATCCTTACTGGTATGAATTGACATATATGGCACATACAGACATTAACGAAGCAATTGTGCATGATTGCGCAGGTTGGTTTTGGTGGGTGCCGGCAGTTTTTGCTGTTGGATTCACAATACGATTAGTAGGTTGTGTTGCCATCAACTTTTCAGATCGCGATAAGCAAGGGAAGAAGTCACTCAGAGCTCAATTGACAGATGGGTCTAATGTGGGGCCTTTTCTTATCAAGAGTCTCATTGTTTTAATCTTATTTGCAGGGCTGTTTGTTCTCTCATGCTGGCTCATCTTGAGAAGTCCCAAAGAACTTTCAACATGATATTTTTAGATTAAATGTCTGTGTTTGAATCTGATGATGATTATGCACTTAGGAATTCAGTCTTTAGGGATGCCAAAGTATGAAGTGTAGTATATGGCATTCATTAAGACTTTTTTAATACAAGCAAGTACAACATCTCTACTAGATCCAGGTATGGGTTCCGACGAATGGCCTGTGTAACGTTTTTATATATTTCTCCTGCACTTCGTAAGATGTGGTCAGAAAGTCTGACCTGTATGATATATCTTACTGGTTCACATCATAAGTTCTTTGCGTCGATCCCACTGGTTCCTGATCAACAGTGCTTTGGTCTCCTGTTACACCTAGAAATCAAACTGGAGCATACACAGCCATTTCTCTTTTCTGGAAATTCCCCCCAAGTGAATTGGTGGTCTTCATGGTTTGTGATGTTACGGGAGGAACCGAACCATCAAGCTACGAGACCATTAGCATGAGGTTGTAAAGAACTCAGGAATGGTCATAGTGATACACTACTTAGCTGATTCATATTAAACTATCTATGAAAAATAGCGCAAATAATGAAAAACATTGCCATTAAAAAATATTTCCTTTCGAATACCTAATCCACACACCTTAATAAAAGTTTGGAACTATTTGCTGACGATTAGTCCCTCTCTCTGCAATGGTTTTCTCCCTCAGTTTATGCCCTGACCATAGCTTCCAAAGGATCTCCAGTCGTGATTCGTCTAAGTTAAGAGGGCGTCCTCGATATTGAGGAGTTTCGCCGTGACTATCAACGTACGGACTATGAATATAAGCAGCTTTTACCCCATGTATCATCAGACTAACACATTCCTGCAATAGAAAGAAAATACCAGCTCCCCCTCCACATTTAAAGGCATGCTGCGAACATTGCCCCTTCCCTGAAGCATCCAACACCTGCAAAAGAACGAGACTTAGTGATTTGAAGGGAACACAAGAACGAATCTGTATAACTCAAACTCACCTCCCCACATACTAAACAAAGAGCAATTTGTTCACAATCGGGGCAAAGTAAAACTAGCTCGGCATATAAATCAGTGTAAGAGCTGGGTAATCCAATGACTCTACATAGTGATTCTGATTCCGGATCATGTTCAAACTTGCAACAGCCCAACAGAGGTGTCAATGTAGAAGTTGTTCTTTTGTCTGTTTTAAGATAAGCCACAGAAGTTTGGGGCCATGATCTGTTTGAAAAAATGCCAGGTGTTTCAATGTGTGTTGGAGAGGTTTCAGTGGCTTCGTTGTACCAATATTTGATTATTTCTTCGACCAAGTTCGATTTCATTAACTTTGACAGGTCGTCTATTTCCAATATTGTCATGAAATATTTCAGAGTCACATCTGTTGACTCCGTTTCGTTCAGTGCAGAAGAAGGTTCATCATAATGAAGAAACTCACTGAACACATTGGGAATCAATACTTGTTGTATCACTATTATATCTCTCAGGAACTCAATCGCTATCAGCTTTGATGACTCAATTGCTTGGCTTATACGTTGAGCAAGATTAGTGTTGATCACACTTGTTGAGGAACCAGTTTCATCAGTTCCAACGAACAGCTCCAGTATCACAAGACATGATTTGAACCACTCATTGCCATATCCATTAACATCGGCATTCGTTTTCAGTGCCTTCATATTTTGCAAAACAGACCCCAAATTCATTTTCCAGTCAGATAGATGCGAGAGCAAACACTGTGTCAGTCTTGCAATCAGGCCAAGTGTAACAAATTGCCGGCAATCATTAGCAGTTGCATTTATATCCCAAGTATCTTGATTCATTTGCGCTTGCCCAACTACAGATACAAGGCAGCATGTGGTGTGAGTGAGGACATGGCTGCGAAGTAAGGGGTACACCACGGGGGACCTTTTCTTCTCTGATTCTTGGAGATGCTTATCAAAGTCAAATGGATCAGAACTTGTATTACGTGAAAAAGGAAAAGACATGCAGAGCTGTGTTATTTCATATGAGAGAGGGCTGCATGCCGACATAATCGCCAATCCCAAGTATCTAAGCTTGCCTAGTCTGCCATTGAAAGGTTGCGACCCTCCATCACCAGAGGACATTGCCATTGGAAACAATAAAATATTGCCCCCATCAAGAGCTCTTTCTATTCCAAAATGAGATAATATAATAGATGCATCTGCACTATTAGGTGCACTATTGATTGATGAATTCAAGAACTCTCTACGTGCTTCTGCTGCTTCACAACAGCAGCTATAAGTAAATGATTGAATGGTGAACAAAAGCTTTGAGAGGAGTTTCTCTTAACACAGCAGCAGCAGCTTGTTAGTAAACGATCGAAATGACAACAAAAGCTTTGAAGGCACTTTCTCTTTACCTTTAGATAGCTCCTGGCGTCGAGATTCTGATAACGCTGCAGAGGAAATACAGGAGGGCCACTGAAAAACAACAATAAGCACACATTAGTGACATTAAAACATTTTGCAAATACATACTCACATCCCGTTGCTCTTTTCCTGCAGCTCTATTCATTTTGTTATAATACGACTTTTCATACAAATAGTGCCTAAATTCACCGTAATCATTCATGATCGTGTCTTCTCCAAGTCTTTTTGCGTCTGCCTTCACAGCAGAATCACAAATTGTATCCATAAATCGACGCCAAACATCTGCAGCTTTTGTTGTAGTTTGCCTTCCGGCTTCGGTGTTTGAAAAAGACGCATCACTATCAGAAGGTTCAGAGCCAATGGGCTGTTTGCTGAGACGGGGTGTTTTCAAAACACGATTCCAAGCCACAATTAGATCTTTCTTTCCAAAGACTACTTTCTTTGTTGATTGCCCTTGCTTTGATAGTTGTGGAAATGAAATCTCCTTCTCGGTGGCATCAGTGAAAGCTGCATGGCCATCCCAAATGTACTCCGACTTTCCATTTCTGAAGCTCCACCACTTGGATGAAGACAAGAAGTTGTGTAGCAAGGATTCGTCGGATTTAATTTCAATCTCTTTCACTGGTTTCGATGATTCGAGGGGTTTAACCCAATCAACATCTACATCAATGAAAGGGACCAAGCAATTGGAAAGCCTTTGGCATAAGGGACATCTAAACTCTTTCTTTTTCCCTCCGTCTAGCCTATTCATATACCTATCGTCACGGCTTACTGTCTTCAGATATGACTCACAACACGAGGCGTGTACTGCGTGCCCACACAAGTTGACAAACACACCAACGTGACGTGTGTAGTCTTCTGATTGATCATGAACACGACCCCCTCCTCCTTTTCCCACTGTGCTAGCTTGAGCGTAAGCACAAAACGCAAGCGACTTATCATTTTTCGGAACGGCGTCTTTCTCGTTGAATTGACTGTTGACACTATCAGTCCCACAGATAATACACTGTGGACCTCTAATCAGGTGATTGATTGTAGGATGAGAGGATTTAGGAGTGGCTGGAACACTGCTGGGGGTTCTTGGCGTTTTTGGAGTTGAAGGGGGAGGTGTATTACATACAAACTCTCCTGGAGAAAGGTCCATTGCATGAACTTGAGAAGAGTCTCTGTTGCGGACGGGGGTGGATAAGATGGAATCCTCAAACGATTTCGACTCTTGAACACTCATTTCATCATCGTCATCTTGACTAACAGCCTCCGCAAATTTGGCCATTTGGTATTTCATCTGCTCCATAGCTTGCTGCTGACGAGCCTTTGCTGTTGCTTTACGCTTTTCTAACTCTGTGTTCCCATCGGAAATACTCTCTGCCATATCTGAATTATTGCCCAATAAGATTGATGCTGCGGGATTGCATTTACATGCCCATTCGCAGAGCCATGATGCACCAGTAATTAAGCTTTGATCGTTGGCCATAGACTCCGTTGCAATGCGTTTTAATAAAAGCAGAATGCTCTGTTCTTCTTGGTACCAGTCACTTTTCATAACTTTGCAAGGATCTCTGAGTAATGCCATGTCTACCCAATCTTTGGCATGCGGTGTCGATCGTAAATTATTGTAGAAAATGCTCTAGAAAAGTAGCATACAACAAGTCAGTTATGAGACATGACTTCTACATTCATATAAATAGCAAAAATATTCGCACTCACTCCAATTTCAATAACGTCAGACGAATCTTCTTCCCAAGCAAACGCTCCAAGGGTAAGAATGTGAACTGCTCTAGCCAGTGATGTTTCGCTCTTCTTTCCACCTTCGTACATCTCCTTCATAGGTTTCGAGAATTAGACTATGATATTAGTAACAATTAACTTCATCAATACCTCTTACCTTCCCCCGGAGATCCGTTTTTGACTTAGGAGAAATCTTATCGAAGCAATATGCATGTAGAACTCTATGAACAATCGATAGTACAGTAGCATCAGATGTTAAATCTTTTCTAATCTTTTTGAATGAACCGTGAGCTGGTGGTGGCTTTGGAGCATATGGCGAATAGCTTCCGGGGGGTTGTTTGGGTCTCTGCTCTGTTGCAGATTGGTGTGCCCGCGTTGAAATTCTGTGAAATGCCGGATCGTATTCTTTCCACATGTAATTTTTCATCTCCCACTGATCAGCATCGCCGAGCCTGGTCCGTCTAATTGCAACATCATTCAAAACAGACTCAAGCGCAGCTCCAGATGCATCGTCTGGATTGATTTCTTTGCCTTCGTCGCATAAAATTAAATTGTCTCTCTGCGATAGCACGTGATGTACCTCTGCCATTTCGGAATGAGTCTTCGGGCCAGAAGCTAATTTATGCACTACTTCTCTTCTCAGACGTCGTCTAGCCTCTGCAACACACTCGTTAGGATTGAGTGCAGGAGGAGAAGGCATTTCGGTGATGAGAATAATAATTAGCAGCAACAGTTCTTCGACAAGACTAATGGCTGTAGCAAAGTCTTTTGCAGGTGAGTAAGTCCAGGGAATAACATCGAAGTTTGTTGACGTCTCTTGAGAAGTTGTTTCTTTGGGATATAAGCCAGCTTGAACTTCTCGTGAATACCGCTGAACATCTGACGATGGTGCATTCTCAACTGGTGCGGACAAAGAAAAACCGTTAGATCAATACAAATACCAAGCATGTGGTAAATATGTTCTGTTGCTCACATCCGAGAAAATCAAATACACCAAAGCGGTGAAGAAGCAGATTTACAAGTCTCGATGTACCCGACTGACCCAGTGACTCTAGATAACTCCTAGTCGATTGATGCAGTGCATGGCAGACTAAAGAAAATTGCACAAGCAAAACATCAGAGTCTTGGAGGGATTTACAGAAGGGTGGCTCTGATTCATTGGCGGTGAGAGTTGCATGAAATATCGTGAGTTTTACTATAAACAAAAAATGTAAAGCGTCTTATTAAGACTTACCAGAATAATTCAGTACCTGGTCCATCATTCCAGAGCCATTGCGTCGCCAAATTCCAGCTTTGATTTGAGCAGAACGTGATCTGTTTGTACATATAGTTAGAAAAGCAGTTAAGAGAGGGCTCTGAGATGACAAATGATGAATCACTCACAGCACAATCAAAGGAAATTCCATAATGCCTCGGAATAGAAGTGCAGCGCGTCGACCTTGAGAATTTGCACTCAACGGTTTTGTGTCCTCTGGAATCTCAAACATGCGCAACAGATCACCAATACCACCACATTCACAACGACGGCAAACCTCACGAATTATAGCAGCTGTAAATCTATGAAGCGGAAGATGAAAGCTCCAAGCTTGAATTTGAGACAAAGGCAACGCTGCCATGGCTAAGTTATTCCCATGATCAGTTGCAACAGTTGAGAAGGGGAGGGATGCTGGGCAAAGTACATGTAGAGGCACACCAGTTGTAGATGAAGGATGCGGGGTCGATCTATAGGAAAGCATCTCAGAGCGCTGCCACCTATTAACCCCTAAGAGAGTGTAATGCTAATCGAAATCGAAAGGTGTCAAAAAAAATCGTATGAACACGAGAGCAAATATAAGAAAGCTCCTGCTGCGTAAATTACTTACCGCGACTTCAGCGCAGCTCAGTAGTCTCATCGGAGTTTGTTCACCAAGAATACAAGGATCTGAATCTATCGTATTGTTTGTTATGAAACGCGTCTGAAACAACAATCAAATGTTCACTAACAAACTTCATACTTACCTTCCCAGTTCAATAAACGTTCGAAGACACTTCCTAAACTAATAGTTGTGTTGAAGGCTCCAACCCATCCACGGTGTTCAGATTCTGAGTGACCCATATTGAAAGATCGCCACATTTGAGCATCCATATTTTGGGCTAACGATAGTGTCTTTCGAAATGACTGAGTTAAGCATATAACTTCACAAAATCAACGTGATCTATTATAGTCTCACCTTTATCCAATTGTCAATAGCAATGCCGTCATCGATCACATGAGTCTTCTCTTTGGTAGGATCTGAAATAGGAAGTGATAAAAATATTCTAGACATTCCTTTGACATTAAGGACACACTTCAAATCGGATATACAAGGGCTATATCGTCTATTCCTAAGAAAGGGGTTTGCGGGGTTCAGTGTCGGATTAACCAGTGCTTGAGTTCTTTTAATCAACGAATCCACAGTAGGGGTGTGCTCATCGCTGCGATATGAAACCGGCATTGTAGCGTGTCCATGATATCTGCTATCACCACCCCTCAAATCATTGATGGCGTTCTCCAATTCGCGATCAAGATCTACCAGCATGTGATCTTCTCCGAAGGAGAATGAACCAAGCAATGCCATCACTACTGCAGCTAGATTGGATGACTCTGTACGAAGAGTTGATAGTTGCGTGATGGTGTCAGGAGATGAACCCGCTGGAATTGGGCTTCCTCTTGACCCAGGAATAAAAGATGCGTTGAGCATATTTTCCAATAGACTCTTACTGAGCTTTGGCAATAAATGTCTGTCTCGCACTAGATCGGTAACATATGCTACGCGATTAAGGAACTGGACACTGAGAGTAAAAGATGACCTATCCACCACACCAACCCCTCGAGAGTATTCCATTAACACAGCTCTATAAGTTTCACAGTATGCGTTTGCCAAGGCGGCTTTGAAGTCTGGTTGTGCTAAAAGTGTCAAAAGAAGAGCATGCCAAGACAATGTGAATTTACACGGGAGTTTCAGGTCCGATCGCATGATTGCATTCAAATAAGGGATCGTTCCTCGGCCTGATATTCCTGCAGACACTTCGTCACAAAGAGGGTCACAACTTTCTGCCAGTGATGAAATTAACCTTATGACGGCAGTTGCTCGCTGATCATTGTTGAGGTTGTGATATGTTTTAATGCTGCACACCTAAATAGTTTTACGAAAGCGAACAATGCAGGAAAGTCAAGTAGAGAAAAAAAAATAGCCAAATATTGAGACACCTGTGCACCAGTAAAATTCGTTGACTTACCAGTCCTCGATCGGTCAGAATCTTGGCCCGATTGAGCATGGCTGCTCCAATCAAGGCAGAGGACTCAGAATCTCCATCCAGCCAACATCTGGATATAACATCTCCGCTCTCGGCAATAATCTCCTGCGTTCCCCACACAACAACATTGCCATGTTTCTTAGTCAGGGATAGTATTTTGTTTATGAGTGCATCAACTTGAGGTGCTCTGAACAAGAAGTGGTTTGCGTCACGACCAAAACGTGGGCCAAGATTTGGCAAATTGACCTCCCTTGCAAACGGTCCATTGGGGATGAAAGGCAAGTCAAAAGATACAGTATCAGACGAAGAAACAGTAGCAGATCTCCCAACACCACCACCACCAGGACTTGAATACAGTTCTTTGAGGGCTTCGACTGTTTGGCGTTGTGTACTAGTGTGAATATCATCAGCATGGAGGATCAAAAATAAACCCTGCTCTTCTCTCCCTAGCTCGCCTAATATTCTTGCAGGAGATCGTTCAAAAGGTTTTGCCTTTTTGGTAACGCGGGCACCTGCCGCTTCTGGATCAAATTGTCGATGCGAATCATTGTGGTCAGTGTTAGCTTCCGGTTTGGAGTCCGACCACTTTTTTGAATACGAGGCCGCAGCAGGATTAAATTGAACTTCATGCAACATATTGGAGGATTGTGTTGAGATAAGCTGTGGTGTAGATGGTTCCATGTCCATATTCGCTACAGTATTGCGCCTAGACAAACTGAGTTGCCTTCTGTACATCATCGTCTGCCTCGTATCCACCTCATCTTTCCGATCGCAGTTAGCTGATGAGCTTTCGGATCTCCCGACCAACTTTTTAGCATTAGCATTTTCTTTTTTCTTATCAAGAAATAAAGCAGGATTGGCCCTATTGTATGCCTCCTCCACACCATCACGAACGACATTTACTAACCATTCAGTGCATGCATTTACCCCACCCAAGACAGAAGGTTCTACTTTGGCCACTTTAGAACCTTCCGGAGCTCCTTTACCATGTGTGTTGCCGTGTATATTGCAGAAACCTTTAGGATCCCATGCATCAGCATCTTAAAGAGCGAATAAATAAGATTTATTTATTAAAGGAAAACAACATTATTACTTCACGGTCACAAACTTACCCCCACAATCACAACATCCGCCAGCTTGTGCATGATAAAATGCCACATCATGCCCTTCGTGGTTGCTATTTGTAAAACACTCATGACAAAGCACACATGTCTCATCACTCTGGCATGTCCGGCATACCCTATTTTGGGATATGCAAAGTAAAAGATGAGGAACTAACATTGGCAGACCATGAACAAACATACATTACAATTGCGTACCAAACTATATCATTCTTCTTAAAGGGATGCTGACAAACTCTTCGTGGTAATAATCCAATCATAGCAACTTCTGCATGTGCCGATTGTGAATTCGGATACCTTGATTTGACTGTATTTGATGATTGTACTTTGGGCGTTGCGTCCATAACAGCACTTAAAGGTTGTTGCGTTGCCTCGTTTACTTCGTAATTTCTCTTCACTGGACTGTCCAACTCCATATCGGCATTTTTCTTCCCATCTTCATCGTTGCCATCGTCGTTCCATGAATATCGAACAAATGTTTCCTTCTCATCTTGACAATGAACAACTTTACAAACAGGGGGGTGCAGCATGACTTCTGCCAATTTGGTTATTGTTGACGATTCCAATTCATCAATATCATCTTTGTAGAGTGAAGATTGTTTAGGAGTCAATGGCACAGGAGTAGTAGCGGATGAATGCTTAGCTCTTTGCGGTGTCAACGGTATCTGTCTGTTGGGAGTGCGTGGAGATTCCCCAATAGCACTACTACTAGCTGCAGCAGTGTTTGTCGATGGAGATGCTATTCTAGCATTAGCAGTCTCCCCTTCTTCGATGCGCCGCTCCATCCTTGCGACTGCCTCAGATAGCGATTGCACCACGTTAATGTGTTTGATTTCATTGTTCCCGCCACTTTCCTGCATGACATTTGTTGGATTGTTTCGTGGTTGCAACATAGATGATCCCAATCGCCCCGGAGCTGACAATTGAGCATTCATATTGTGATAATTGGTTGTGAATATCTGACGTGGGGTGGGTGAGATTGGTTCGTTCAATGTTGCTGCATTGTTGAAAGAAGTAAGCCCAGTAGCGGTAGCAGCAGCAGATGCCACATTCTGAGTGGAATTCCTCTGTTGTTTTAAGATGTGTTGAGGAATGGGAGCCCCCTGTGGTCCAATGGGTGGAGTTATGGGTCGTTTATTTTGCTGTTCTTGTCCCCCATAAGTTGATTCATCAATATTGCCATCTTTGAGATTCGATCGTGGCCTCAGCAATGGCATCATTGTATTACTGCTGCTGCGATCGTCCAATGTGGGGAATGAAGAAGTGCAGTCGAAAGAATTGACGACAGCGGAATCCAAAGCAGGAGCAGCAGCGGCGGCGGCGGCGTCAGAAGCATCGTCATCTGGGTTATAAAATTCGGCAATACTTCTGAGAGAAACCAACGAGGGAATGACAACAATGTCGTTACTTCTTCGATATTCTTCATGATTCAATACCTCGCGCACTTGATCATGTGCATATTGAATCACTTCCTCCCTTGTTAAAGTGATGGTTCGCAAATCTTTGGAGTTGATTTCAGCATTCTGAGGATCGCGATGGCGTATTTTACGTGGCGGCGATTTGGTAGATCTTTTGGAGGCAGTGGAGGAGGTGTCTTCGTCGCTTATGCTCATTATTGCTCTCTATTGTGTGTAGGGGAGATATGAGTTGGGGCTCAGTTTGTGTTATTTGTTCCTGCTAAATGGATGGTGACGATCACGGACCACGGACTCGAGCACGAAAAATAAAGCGATCGACGGTATGTTCATGTAAAATGTAAGCAAAGTCCCACTTCCCAAATAACAAATAATGAGAAGAGAGAATTCGCTGTCAATTGGTTACGTCTACCTAGTTAGGGGTGTTGCTCTGAATGAAAGGCGGGGGAATGTGGAATATGTTGAAGGCAATCATGGATTTCATCTGATTTCATCATGGGGGGCAGCCAGACAGCTAGCTTCGCTTCAATTCGAGAGACTTGAGGTTTGAGGTAATCTTCCCGCCAAAATTTTATCCGAAGCAAGCTTCGCAAAGCGATGTGTACATATCTTAATATCTGAATACATTCATAGAATATTTTGGCTATCTATTTGGCATTTGATCTAAAGATACCTTTCTTTTCTTTTGAATTCTGATGATGCCAATCTAAGCTCCCCCAATCGAGCTGAACAAAATCAGATGATAATCTCATGTCAAGTAGCTATCACGACGAATAGAGCATCCAATCTTGTACAGATAACCATGAAACTACTATTGTCATCACTTCTCCTTGTTAATGCGGTCGCTCAAATCACACCAACCCGCCTCCGCTCGCAAACTCGTGTTCTGAAGAAAGATGACCGTCCACCAAAGCGTGCATCGAACGATGTTGAGGTGAAAGTGGACGATAACGAATGGTCGGAGAATTCGGGCCAATTTGAGTTATTTGAGGATATTGAATTGTTGTCCACGGATGACAGCTTGTCTATGACGTTAGTACCATCTCAGCACCCTACAGCTGAAACTGATTCATCGGTCTCCATGAGCATGAGTATGAGCATGAGCATGAGCATGAGCATGAGTATGAGCATGAGTATGAGCATGAGCATGAGCATGAGCATGCCTAACGTAGAAACGTATGTCCCTAGCCCCGAACCTTCCTTTTTGCCCACCCCATATACTCCCGAACCAACCACCACCACTGACGCACCTGTTGTTATCACCCCATCGCCAACTCTCTCAAAAGCAAGTAAGGAGTCCACCAAAGAACTCATCACCTACTCGTGGAATTTGCCAGATGAATATACTGGAAAATTTGAAATATATCTAGGAATAGCAAAACGCAAGGAATCATCAGATGATTTGGAATTGATTGAAATTGTAGAACTAGGCACAGGAACTTCAGGGGCACACTCGGCATTCCTACCAAGAGAGGAATACACTATAGTCGCTGTCAATGTTAATCAAACTGTTGGATACTGTTGTGAAGGCTCTTCACCCGGATGGTTACATTTTACCTATGGTGGGATTGAATACGATAGATTCAATGATGAATATAGAGAGAAGAAGGATAAGGATAAGTTTATTGCCGAGTTTCATAAGAATCCGAAGAAGGTGAGCATTGGTGAGGACGGAGCTTATTTTGTGTTTAGCTTCAAGCTTTAAAGAGGGATACACAATTAGGTGGCTTCAGAGAGAATCATTAATGGAATGTACAGAGAAAATAGGGTGGAACTGAGGAGACCATGTACATACTGTTCAAAATATATGTGTCCAATAAAAAATCTGGTAATTACTAAATTTTTGATATTGTCAACAATATCATCTTATCAGCGCGGTTATTTTCGTCCGCACAACCCGTTGTAACAGTTGAAACTGAGTTGATCGTCTGGATCAACATTCTCTCTTTCAAACCTTTTAAAAGCGTCAAGCTTGATCTTGGCATCTTCCAACAAATTATTCCAATTGACTTGTTCAACAATACAGCTGCATGCTTCAGGAAGGTCTGACAGCTGCTTACTAGATCGAGAATCAACTACTTTCATGACGTCTAATAACCTCGTTTGGAAGTATAAATCATATATTTCTTGGGGTAATGTCTTCGAGGCAGGCAATTCTCGTTCATCCTCCAACAATAAACCATTACAGGCATTGAATCGTGAAAATTTTGTCCAAGTAGCAGACTTGTAACGAATGCTCTTGACTTCTTCAGCGATACAAATGATTTCGTTGTATTTGCTCTCTCCTAGTAGGTTAATCATAAGATGATGACGGCTTGCCTTCGCTTCGTGATCATATGGTGCAGGGAATGACTTGGCTGAGTCGTCGTGAGGTTTCGATATCAATATGTTCGATGGATTGATCTTCGGTGTAGCCTCCGAACATACTGACAGCATATCATCCATTACTTTTGGTGGAGACTCTATTGAACGTTCCCGGGAGTCTCGAGCAATCTTCAGTATCCTCCGTGAAATCAGTCGGAGAGTCTGTCTCATGGATGCTTCTGAGTTGGCTTCATTGCTGCCACATACAGCACTTTGAATGGCACGCAAGGAGGACAGCTGAAGAGCAACCTTCTTGGCTTGGACTTGGTCTAATGTGGGAATTAGTTCGGTGATGATGACCTGTCTGCAATCACATTAGACCCGAATAGACGGTTTTAGTGAATGTTATACCTTAAACAGACCGCAATAACAAAACTCTTACATTATTTCGCAAGCTTGTTTCTTTCTCTCGTGATTTGCCGTTGAAATGGGACGATTCATCGCTGCTGGACTGGAGTTCATCATTCTTATCATAATTAATTGGAATTGGCGTATATGAATTTCAATTTATGATTTCTGCTTCATCGTGCGAGTTCCCTCCTCCCATCTACATCCTTCCCGGTTCCCGGTGTGATGATGAGTATTGTGTCTAAGGCGGGATCGGTCAAATAACATGGTCTTGAGTTAAAAGCCCTTTCATTCGCTCGTGACAGAACTAAAAAATGATGATAGCGGTCGGACCTGGTCGGACAAACAAAAAAGAGTGCCGCCGCCACAGTTCATGCAAGTTCAAGTGTGACAGATCAGAGAGAGGAGAGAGGCGTTGAAGTACCTAAAAGAATAAAAACACTCTTGGTGACAAGATATCCCGACAGCCGACACATCAATCCTCAATCAACACCAGCAAAACATCGATCATTCTATCTCTGGATCTATCTTCTTATCATCATCATATTTATCTTTGACTTCGAACAGTTTTTGTTTATCAACCTTATCCCTAACGATAATCATGTCTGTAATTGAAAAAGTGGAGTCAATTGTGGCTCCTCTATCGAACACATTTAACAACCAACTTTTCATGACTCAACTAAACGAACCATCTAAAGTATACAAGGCCAATGACTTGTTGTCGGCCTTGCAAATTGTCGCCAACGAGCCAGGTGTGGCGGGCAAGACATTTTATTTAGGTGAAGAGAATGTCGATTTAGGGTGGGAATATGGACTCGTAAATCTGGCTGCGTTTCTAGCTCAATGTATGAAGGAAACCATTCCTTATGATGCTTGCGACGAGAACAATTGGGTGAGTGAAAGAATATTATNCGAGGAGTGATTCAAACTACAGGGGTCTGCAATTACGGAAAACTGAATTACTATCTTGGAGCCAGAGCTGCTCAGGAAGGGAGAAATAGTCGTTACCCAGACATAGACTTTTGCAAAACGCCTGATAAGATATGTGGTGATCCTAATTACCCAGAACTAAAGTGGATTGCAGGCTTCTTCTATTGGATGGAAAGCGTGCAATCCTATGATCAAGGTGGTTGGTATTATTTGGCAGAACTGCACAAATTTGTGAACGGAGGCATGGTGGATACGAATTTTATTGATGCTGTATCGGGCATTGTCAATCGTGGCTGTCACAATCCGCCTTGTGCAACAGGAGAAGTCGACGGAAAGAATGAGCGGAGAGAATA
>JALLPH010001001.1:0-13009 GCA_036939855.1 Cyclotella choctawhatcheeana
CGGAGTCGCGCAGAATTTCTAAATCCGCCGATTTGAGTGGTTTCGAACCAGGGTGGCCGGCCCAACACGCACCGAACACACAACGATTGGATCGATCAACGACATAACTCCCATGACCGATCAACCGCCGCTGCCGCCGCCTTTATCTTCCACGAGAATCAATACCCCACCAACTCAATCGCCATTGACATCTTCTCCAAGCAAACTGTTACTGCCATCTTCATCTGGATCGCCATCCAATAGCATCGGTACCGATTCCAAGTCTTCCACTCCCCGTCCCTACCGCCGTAGAAGTAGCAAAAATTTTAGCAGAGCATCTCTAGTATCACTTCAGAAATCTCCCATTCCGGTGCCGTCGCTTGATGTCAGTGTAGGCGACTCGAGTCAAACTCATAATACTGTTCCGAATAATGCTCTTCCTCTTCATTCCAATGGTGATACAAAGTCAGCTTCAGCTCATGATCAGGACCCAAATCGAATTTTACCGGATCCCCAAAACCCAAATCATCGGCAGTCATTGTCGCAACCTCTTTCACCGTCAAAGTGCCCATTATTATGTGTCTTTTACGCCGAGTTCGATATAGTAACGCCGCGGCGTTGGGCAGGAGGTAGGACGCGGGAAATGCTCAGAAAAAACATATTTTCAAACAGAGGCACTCAATTCAAAACGTCTGAGAACCGTTGAGGATACCTAGGGCTTATAATTGTAGCAGCAACAAGGACTTCATCTATAATGGAAATGTCTAATTGTTACATTTATGCCCACTAAATAATAATAGGAACACTCTCACACCGCCTCCCTCTCTCTCTCTCCTCTCTCACTCATCACTCATCACGCCACCGAAGTCTCGTCATTAATCTTGTGGGTTTCTAATCCACAACGAAGCCCGAAGAGATGAACTAACGAATAGCCACAGAAGAGGCGTTCAATCTTCTGTGTATCTAAGCAACGCACCAGTCTGTCCCATCGGATTTCGAGGCGGCCTCTCTGGCATTCATACACTTTTTGCACACGACTTGTGCCTATCGTCATCGTCGTAGCCATAATAATATCATCACAAAGCCCAAATAATGTCCAACAATCAAAATCCGCTATCCACCCATGAAGCAAGAGCCGCCCTCGCCGCTCGAATAATCGCCGCACAGGAAATCCCCCGTGCCCCCTCCAACATCATGGCCAATCGTAGCTCGTCTCCCTCCTCCTCCCGTCCTCCTCCTCGGACGAATAACCATCGTCCCGTATCTCAGCTGATGATTCACGACAAGCAGCCGCTGTGGCCCCTACCGGCCTACTTGGAATTCGTACCCGGCGGGATTCAATACAAACCCTCCTCCTGTTATACCGACGATGGAGAAGAGGGCATGGTGCATCTAAGCAAGTACTGTCAGGGCGGCGCGACACCGGATGCCACGTCGCCCAAATCCAAAAAGAAATTAACCATCGATACTACTACTAACGGAGCCAATAATAATTATTCACCGGAAGTCATCATTCACAAGGCATTGGCGGCGGATGCTGCCTTGCGAAAGTACGCCCTGCATTATTACAGTAGTCAACCAATATCATCTACGAAGAATAGTAGTACAACAACATTGGGACATCGACTGCCCTCTCTTTCTATATTGGCAGAATCGGCATTCGTTAATCCGCTAACGGCAATTCCCGCCTCGAACGCTGTGTTATGGGCGGAAAAGATGATTTTAGAATACATGGACGGGAGAATGGAAGATATCAGTGCCAGTAGTGCAACCAACAACAAAAACAGTGCCGGTCACAATGATGTATTCTGCGAATACGACATGAACATCATCATCCCGTCAGTTCAAGAACGCGACGCCCAAATAATAAGAGAGGCAGTCATTGCCGCCTGGGCCGCCGAGGGGGCATCCTCCGGACGCACTCCCACCAATTGCACGAGTCCCAAGAAATTTAATATAGGGGATTGGCCCGTCGATACGGCGCATCAGCTACCCGCTCCGGGTCTATCCACGCTCTTGAGTTCGTTGCATTCGCTCCAACGGGGATTAGACCCCAATAAGGAGAAGGATTCGGAGCGTAAAACACCCACGGGACAGCCGTGTGGGTACGTCTTTCGTCGTGGTGACATTGCATGGAATTGCCGAACGTGTCAGACCGATGCCACATGTGTCATTTGCGACAATTGCTTCCGAAACAGTGATCACGAGGGCCACGATGTTTTCTTTCATAGGACTACTCCAGGTGGATGTTGCGATTGCGGTGATAGAGAGGCTTGGAAGGTAGAGGGGTGTTGTGCCACGCATAGACCCATTGAGACGATGGAATTTTGTAAGGTTATCGAGGAGGGCGTCGAGAATGATGATTACGAGGCGGTCAGGGCGGCGAAACGTAGTAGAATGGAGCATTGTCGTCAATTGAATGGAGTGCCGCAGAGAGCACCGGAGGCAACGAGGGAGGCAAGTGCGTTGCCTCCACGTCTTGCCGCGGCTATGGGTGTGGTTATTGGATCCGCGATAAAAGCCATAGAGAATGCTTGTAAGGGTTCGGCGGAGGGGACGGATGTTAGTCAGTGGAGGCTATCTTTAGCGGATGAGATTTGTCACATTTGGAATGGGGTATGTCACGATGAAGATTACTATCGACGTGGGGCTATATTGGAGAAAGCGAGGGCTGATATGCAAAAGCAAAACAACGATCTGTGGACTGTTCCAGAAAATCTTCTTGATGCCTCTAATGAAAACTATACCTTGGAATTACCCAAGGGATACGATATTCATCTGAGATTGCATAATGATGATGTTCATACATTTGAGGAGGTGATTAAAGCTCTGAATCAACCAAGTCAGAATCCAAATGCAGTACCTATTGGAGGTGCGGGCAGTATTGGTAAGATTGGCGGAAAAGGGTTGAGGGGTGACGAATATAGAAGTTTGTCCAATGAGTCGTTGGTGACAAAGAATGGATTTTCAGGCCCCGCGACAAAAACATCATGCGATGACAATGTGACAATGACAGATGCTGCTTCCCCAGAGCCCACAAACATTAACCCGATTCGCCCTCGACCTGAAAGGACCACCCGCGGTTACACCACCCACCGACATCCAGAAGTAGATCCCATCTCACCTCTAGTTCCGAGAACTGATGAGGCCACTGATCTCACAAAAAAAGTTGATTCGGAAGGGCAAGTTATAGTGCGCAACTATGAGACTCTCGATGGGGCGGGAGTTGGATTTGCACGCCTCCGCGAAAGTGCTGGGTTGCACTGCTCCGTGATTAGTGGTCCGAGAATTGAAGCAGAAAAACGTGCCAAGGTTCTGTTAGAGTGGCTTGTGGGTTTGGTTTCCGCCCATCCTGCGGTTGGGGCAATGATTGTACAGGGGCTGGTGGACGTTACCGATGGAGAGGATGTTTTGTGTGCAGATGATAACAATGATGTAGGTGGAGTTACCAGAGGCGTCGCTGTTTGGAACAGCGCAAGAATGATGCCCTGTTGGAGTGGCACAAATGAGAAATGGTGTGCCGAAAGCAAAAAGCCGTCAGCTGCTTGGAAGAAAAGATTGGAGGCATTTCCTCCGCATTTGGAAAGCTCATATTTAACAAGGGAAGAGGGACGAGAATTGTTTCGTCAGGGTTTGTCGTCCAGTTATGCAGACAAATTTGTTACAGAGACAGCTACGAATCCTGACTTCTACGCTAATATACCATACAGTCTCCCTGATTCCCGTCTATTGAAATCACCACATGCGTTGTGGGGAACTCTGCCAACTACTCACCTATTTGACAACAAGGACTTCATTTCACACCCTCTTTTGCGGCGTCTCACTACTGCTGCTTCTATGAACGATTCAAATAATGATGCTAAAGTATGCTTGAGACCAAGAGTGTTTGTAGTAGACACAGATCTCAGAAAACATGAAGAATCAGAAATTCTAACATGCTCGTTGTATCCACATCGATTATCTGGGCTGAATTTAGTTAGTGGGATAAGTTGTGTCGATGAAAATGGCAGTCTGGGCATCCGCTATGGAGAGCAAATGGGACTTATATCACAAGAATATGCCAAAAGTCTCATATCTTGCAGCTCCTTCCTCGCACCAGTGTCTTCGGTTTTGTTAATGCTGCTACTGGATCCATACTCTCCTAAACTGGTTCGAAGTTCCCTGCAGCGTCTATTTTTAAGTCTCTTGACGGATGGAAGATTCAAATCTCGATTTGCAGCTTCACTGGGAGCATTGGTATACCGACCAACATCAACCCTTTTCTGTGCTGGCATTGGAACAGATGCAGACACATTGCTTGGTTTTACGGTGCAACTTTTCACCACGGGAAGTTTGATGAAGGCTTTGGGAAATTTGGATGCAACAAGAACACTCCTATGTCGCGAAGACATCAATGACGATCAGGAAAATGCATTTATTTCAGCCCTTCCAATTGCATATTCAGTGGTTCGAAGCATTCACGCCAATATTTTGGGATCTACGGACGAAGTCTCCAATTTCGTTGAGAATTCCATGCTAGAAAACGAGAACAATGGCTCAAAGAACGACAAATTGAGCGCAACTCTTGCTTTGTTATCATATCAACTCGGATCTGAACATCCTTTGAACACTCGTCTTCCCGCCGCCCCTGATGATAAATTTATCGACTCACGGTGCATGAAGCACAAACGACTGCAGCATTTGCTTCGAGACTTGGAATATATATTTGAGACTCCAGGCACTGCAGTGAAGCTTCTCACGTCAATTCGAGCTTCCAATCCTCCCACTAGTCCAGATAACGCAGGGGACACACTAACACCCTCTCCGTCCTTTTCATACCCAACCAGTACATCCAATAGCTTGACGACATACAGTGTTCCGAATCCTGTTGACTTTCCATCTATGTGGGCTCGTCTATTAAGACTGGGCCAAGGCATTGACCTGCAAAAGCGACGTATATCAGGCGGACACGTAGAATACGAGGATCAGCGATGGCTCGATGCATTTAGCTTAAGTATAACCATTGGAGGTACTAGTGATGCATTATCAGAAAGCCCATTCTCGACCCTATCCTCTGACACGGTAGATCAAACCTTATCTGAAAGCATGAGATACAACAACAGGGAAGCAATGGGGAACTTGTTTGGGGCGTTTTTCCGAGAAATCAAAATGTGGCTCTATCGAGAAGGGATGCTTGAGACTGGACAAAATCGTTACTCCCCGAGGCTTATTGGCGAATTAGAAGCCTTGCAACGATCTACTCTTCATGTATCTGTTTCGCAACTAGATGAGTCTTGTGTTAAACAAATATCGGCTGCCACTGGAATCATAGTCGCCGATTCATGTGACGTGGCATGCGAGAGCGCAGTTAAGAACTTGCCCGAAGCAAAGCTCGCTTTACTTGAAGCAGCACTGCTGTATGAACGTCTAAGATTGAGTAACATTGCAATGGAACATGGCAACTCAAGCCACGGCCCCCTAATGGGAGATTGGCTCAAAGTCCCAAACTCACCATTGACAGGAGATGCTCTATCATTTCATCTACCTCTTCACCGATCATTGGCTAGAAGTATCAGGTGCTTTTGCTCAGCTATTGTTCCAACTAACGAGCGTGAGACGAATCCAAATACTTGGTGGCGGCTTCCTCTCCTTGATGATGACGACGACTTTGCATCCCCTGACGACGGAACAATTTTGAAGCAAGACTGTCTAAGCGCACTTTTGAGACCAACCCATCGTTCTTCTAACTTGAGAGTAGTATGGTCTGCGGGGCCTGATTGCACGACCCAAGAGGCACAATCTCGTCGATCAAGAGCTCGTCTCATATCGTCAGCACTTGCATCAACAAAAGTTGTGCACAGTCTTTGTGACCACCCATTGAGATGCATTGCAGCGTCACTCCAGATTGAACACCACATGTGGGCAAAGAACGGTAGTTCATTGGCTGGAATGGCACTGAATTATGCAAGTGTGCCCCTTTGTAGACTTTTGAAAGATCTTGATTTGACCATGGTTCAACTCTCTGCATGTGGTTTCAATGTTGGGTTGGGTGCCAGAAGGGTATTTGCCTTGTTGATCAATCGCTTCTCTCTCGATGGATATCTATGTGACCCCGACCGCCACAGCAGATTTGGTAAAAGAGAATGGGTAAAGCCTCCTCGGTTGCGAGATGTAGATCACGCAGAGTTACTCGCCGAGTCTTTCTTCGCAACTCTTTGTGTACTTGTCACGGACCTACCACCACCGCCTCCTTCTTCCTACCAGGATAACGAGGTAATGGGAAATATTATCAAGCGTGAACTACTCCACGCACTTGCAGTTGAGCCAAGATCACATAGTGAAGCTATGGCCGCAGCATCAGCAGCGATGTCTCGTCGAGACGATAGTGATGGTGGCCCTTTCAGTGTAGTTTTCAACGAAATTCTTGGTAAAATTGCCCAACAAAGAAATCAAGGAGCACGTGCATCAGGCCCTCCAACTTTTGAGCTGAAACCCGAGGAAAGTAATGAGTACGACCCATCTTTCTATCACTTGAGAAAGACAGACCACCAGCAGGCCATGGACAACATTGCAAGACTAAGGAAGCAGAAATTATCTGCTCTGTCAGGAAACAGCAAATTTGATATGGTGCTTCCCCTTGTTGCTGAGCCGCCTAAAGGTCATCCACGATTTTTGCCCTCACGTCTAATGCTTCATCTGCCAACCATGTATGCTTCTATCCGGCGCTATCTCATGTATGCACTTTTCAATGGAAGTTGGCTGCCACCTGATGAACCAATATCGAACGAAGTATCAATTCTTGATAGTAACGAAGAAGACGATGACATGCCTCTTAATTCACTAGAAGCTAACAAAAGAGGTAGTAGAGATTTTAGAAGGGCCGTTTCAGAAGCGTCTAACATCAGTTCAACAACTAATGTGAAATCAGGTGGCACCCCCCTTTCACCCTCAACTGTTGCAGCGTCATCCAAGTCTTTCCTTGAAGTTCTCCAGCTTTTGACACTCCAAGCTCACACTCTTGAGGAATGTGGCACCTTGCACAAGGAACTGGCATTTCTGGACCATGAGCAGAAGAGCATTTCGGCCAGTATTGATGTAGAGTCCTATCTTGGCCAGTTGATACATGTTCCAACGAGTCTCACTAATGTGTGGGCATTGCTCTGTTCTCCGGATGGCCCGTTGCCTTCACAAGGAAGTGGCGAAAATAGGGGCTCTGTTCTTGGGCTGTGTATTGCATTATTTGAGCATCGAGATGCTGATGACAACAATGGTGGAGGGCAAAAGGGAGTAAATGATGATCATGGCGGCTCAAGGACACTTTCTGCCGACGGAATGAAATGGCTGCTGCGCTTTGTTAGTGCGCTTGCAGATGGAGCAGAAAATGCAAGCACAGCACGTGAAAGTGCGACGTCTGGAGTTCGTGTTCAATTGTCATCTAATATTCATACTGAAAACGAAACACGCGGCAAAATCAAACGAATGCTAGCTAACCTACCAAATCTATGGCCAAGTGATCAAGATGAAACAGCTTCAGATGACCTGTCAACGAGTGCGCATGAAAAGAACAAAGAAGCTAGAAAGGCCGCACAGGCTCGCGTCTTGGCAAAAATGAGAAAACAGCAGGCGTCTTTCGCTGCCAGTATTTCATCTCAGTTTAAAGATGAACCTGATAAAAAGATTGTTGATGACAGTGACGAGAACTTGTGCATTATTTGCCGATGTGATGACGCAGATGGAGACAATGGACCCATGGGGTATCTCGGCCACGTTCAGCGATCCCGAGTGTTGCAGCTGGAATCTAAAACACTCTACGCTAGTGGCATCGACTGTAAAGACTTGACCTTGAGTAATGTCTATAGGGTTGTGGGCGATAAAGGCTGTCAGGTGAGCAATCACCAACAATATGTTCTTATTGTTGATTTTTATCATTCTTTGGAATCTAAAACACCAAATGTCATCTTGCGGCAGCTTCGATCAACTGAAGCATTGGATTCTGCCCCAGTTGCGTTCTTACCACAAGGTGGATTTGTTGAGATATTGCAGTCTAAAATGTCCCCTCGTCTCAATCTACAATCGCGTAGAGTACTAGTAAAACAATTGAGTCCTCATAGTGAGATGGAAGAAACTATTCAAGGATGGGCATCGATACAATCGAAGGATGGCTACATTATTTTGAGCCCCTTATCATCGTTGTGTTATTCAAACACCCGATGGGGTTCAACGCGTCCTGTTTTTCGTCTATGTGGCCATGCTGCCCATTTACGATGTGTAGAACAACACACACTCTCTCTTCATCAACGCGCCGAAGTAAATCAACCATATGATGGTAGATTTTCAGCCAACATTCAAGATGGAGAATTCTTGTGTCCATTATGCAAACAGCTTTCAAATATCGTCATCCCTGAAGATGCATGCATAGATGCATCTGGGTCATCAACGTGTCCTCAATCTCCCACTGCTATGAGTGAAGTGAAAGAGGGGTTCGAAATCGTCAAGAGTGAGATGATATCGTCTGCTCCGCCAGCAGATACTACCCTGATACGTAACATCTTGACACGTCAGTGTTCTCTTATCACATCAGAGAACTCTTCCAAGACTATTGAGGCAACACGCAGATTTGGTTCGAATCTGATGCAGGCTATGAAATTGTCTAGAGAATATTCTGATCTAGTCGAAAAGCAGCGAGAGAAATGGCACCCAGCTCTACGGCGTTGGGATTTTGAAGACAAAGAAGAATCAAGCGTTACGCCAGGAACTGGACAAGTTGGGAGTTGCCTTCGTCTCATGCGGCAATTGCTGATATCTTGGAGTGCTGTGGGTCATAGTGCAGCAGCAGCAGAAAGTTCCGGCAGAGGAGTTCAACAGGTAGTCTTTGGTGAAGTCACATACGCCTCAATTGATCCATGGACAAATTTTTCAACCAAGACTCGTGATTCACACCCAATGCTGATTGAACTGAGAAGAACTCTGAGTGCTACGTCGAGTCTTGTTGATGTGGTTGCTCATGAGCTTGGAGAACAACTAGCTGATAAAGAAACCGAATCCCGAAAAGAAGTCATGTCTGTTGTTGGAAGTCTACTGTCTGATATCCTGGTGGGAAATAATTGGACTCTTAACTCCACCAATGGAGACATAGACAAGCAATGGCAACTGGTGACACCCCTCATAGCATCTATGTTATGTCATGTCTCCAAAGAAGATACTCTAGCTCCAAAGCTTGAAGCCAGGTCAGTGGCTGCTTCTATGTGGGCCATTACTGGATCTCAAATAATGCCACAAGAAAGCTCAAGTAGTAAGATGGATGTAGACTCTTCATTTGGAGGAATGGAAGGCATTGAAGGAGTGGAAGTTGATCAAGTTGGCTATGTCGGCAGCCAAGAGAGCGACACCATCATTGCCGCACGTAGCAATGACACACATCATGCTCATCCCTCTCCAATTCTCCCCCCCAAACCACTTTGTGTCTACCGTGCAGAGAAAAATCTTTCCAATGAATTAGTTTCTAACTGGGGGACACTCAGTCCTTTTCGACTAGAATCACATGCCAAAGATGGAGAAACCAAACTTCCTTTTCGACCGGCAGTTGCTAGCGCTTTCCTCTACGTTCCATTGCTTGCTTGGGATTTGAACACTTTTGCGGGTGCACTATTCTCAGCCCTCCTCTCCAATCCGGGATCAGAACAAGGCGTGAGCTCATTTGAGTTGATACAGTCATCAAAACTGTTGATTACTGCAAGATTAGTCCAAATATTGTCCACTCCAGATGGATTTTTACGCAATAAGAGTGAGGGAGAGGACGAATTCGACTACTTTGATGATGAGGATGAGTGCTGGGACGACTCAAAGATAAAGTCTGAAGCGAGTGCCATCAATGATCTTATGCTGACTTGTAGAAAATACATACAGAATTCCAAAAAACCAAGCCAACAGGTTCATGAACTTAATGATTCCTCTCTCATTAAAAATGTGGGTAATGCAATTCTTCCTTTTGCACGTTCACTCATATTGCTTCTGAGAGCATCGACTAGTATCATTCGTCAACGAAGGCGTCGAGTGACCAGCAACAGATCCTCGGAAGAAACAAAGGCGGACCAGATTGCATCTAGCCTTATTGAAAACTCAGACAATATGACTAAGGAAGATGGACTAAAACTCTTGGAACTCTTTGGTGCACCTCTTCCATCGGAGATTACATCACAGTCCTCGTGGAATTCTCTTGTTGGTCAGTGGCTCAAGAGCTTGGTTGCATTTGAATCTTGTCATGGCACTAGAGGCCAGGGCATGGTCTTTGATAAGAGCTCAAATTCATGGGTTCGATGTGAAAGATCTCATCCATCGCCAGCAGCCAAACGCGCAGCAAATGGAAATGGTGCATCTCCATGTCACAAAAAACGAGATGTTTCTTCTTTCCACAATTTGCATGTTGATTCATCTCCCGGTGCAGTAGAAGTGGCTAGGCTTCATATAGAAACTCACCATCAAAACCAGGATAGTGATGACAATATGTCGCACCCTGCTGATGCAGATGAAGGTATGGGATTTTTAAGCGCTGATGATGCATTTGCAGCATCATCGGATGAAGAGCTAGAGCACGTAGATGATATGGACATTGACTTAAGCGATGGAATATACGTGTCAAATCATTCTTCGCCGTATGTTGTCGATTTTGACATAGAAGATGACAACTCCGATACAAATGCAGCATCGGAAGAGCATGAACTGTACACCAAGTTTGCATATGTCTCTGAAAGTGCGATCATTCCATATCAACCAAGTATCTCTGGAACACAGCCTGTTGGTCCTGGACCGCGGGGCTCCGGAGGAGATATGTTTGAGTACAAGATTGCAAATCGCTTGATGAAAGACTTGAGCCATTTGGGAATGATTCATATACCAGGTAAGTGTAGATTTGTCACCAATTTGCAAGCAGTAGTTACTTCTGTATTTTTTTATCTCTCTCATATTCTGCATTGGTCCCTCTCCAATTTAGGTTCGCCAATGAATTGCTTAATCAAACTTCCAAAATCATTTGTGGAGCTGTACAGCATTGTTAATCGTGTCAAAGGTCGTGAGGGAGGATCTGATGATAACGATGACAGTGGATACGAAACTGCCATCTGCCTTCTTACAGGTTCTGTTATTAAATCTGGGACTAGCAGAAAACTGAAACATGGTCCTCCGCCACCAGGAATGTGCACTCTCCACTCAAGAAAGGTTGGATCGGGGATTGGTATATTTTTCCTTGTACAGAAGTGCACAGTTCTTCTTATGCACAATAATAAATCAGCCTACTCTCCCAGCCTGTACGTAGATGAGCACGGAGAAGAGGATGTTGGCCTTCGCAGAGGCAGACCATTATTTTTTTCAGATGAGCGGTATCAAGCTCTTGAAACTTTGTGGAGGACTCATGGAATACCAAGGGAGGTGTCACAGATTCGGTCCACGTCCGATCGTGTCATTAGAGATAATTGGTATTAACAATAAAATTCGAGTTAACTGTTAGTTTTTTTTGTCAAAATATTGCTCTAGGGGTAAGAATTGCCAGCTGGCAACCAATTTCAATTTTGTTCCTGAAAATTCTGGGACGCCGTATTGGGGATGTGGAAAAACTTAATGTGGGTTATGTTCATCGAATGGCTTAGCAGACCTCACCGACCCGCTCCGATTCTTCCGCAGGCTATCCGGCTCTGATCTCGAGTCAAATTGAGACATCACGCAATCAACTCCGAACAGCTTTCAAAGTTTCCTTCGTCTCCAATCTCCAAGTTTTTCCACATCTCGAAAGTGGAGCAAAGGTTTTCAATGGGTGCGTCACATCTAGTGTTTATTGTTCTATGCCGGCAACAACATGAGGGAACGCCATTGTGGGTTGTGGGTGGGGTATTGAATACCTCTAATATTATTATTAATGCTAATTCTAATTGAAAAGACATGCACCAGAAAATAACAATCCTATAACTATCAACACATAAGAGTACTGGTACTGGGACACTCTTCTCAATTATTGACAGCTGTTTCTGGGTGATCTGTTGTTAGTTGTTACCCAATCTGCACTAATATCACAATTCTGGACAATGTCTCTTAATCGTAGATAAATCATATAGAAGATCACACATCCAGTCGCCCGAAAAATTGCAGCCCAGCTACATTTAAAACCCAATGAAAAAACCTTGAATCAAACCAAATAGATCGTTTTAGAAGATTTATTTGCCTCGATTCAAGGTTTTCAACAGTTTTAAAATTCGATTTGGCTATCCGAGCTACAATTTTTCACGAGCTACATTTTTTCCTACGACTGGACATAGCTCTCTAGTAAATTCTTTTTTCTCTTTTGATGCTTATTCTTATTGTAACATTACTGATCAGTTCTAATTTCTTCTTTTATTGCCTTGCATTCTCTACCACTATTGTGACGATGATGGTGATAGCAGTGTTGGTTGGGTTTGGAAGGTTTAGATGGCTATTTGAATTTGAATGGCTATTTGGAGGCTGCTGGCCATGATCCAGGTGGTATGAAGTATGGCGAATCCAGCATTGGAACATAAGTCAAGCTCTGCTGACCACCAAACAGAGCTGCTATTTGAATATTCAAGGCTGTTTTTCTTTGATCTAATGCTGGCAACAGATTTCTTGGTCTACTATCTGACTCACATGTTGGTCCAGCGGTCCAGCGGTTTTCGACTTATTGTCTATAATCTGTGGGCTTCACACCATGAAAGCCCTATTAATATCTGAAATCTAAAACATCATTTATCTTATCATGTTTCTGTACTACTATACACAGAAACTCAAGATAGTGGATCACAAGAGTCTTGTCATCTGGCAGGTCATTTCCAATTCGTCATAGAATCACACATCGCACATCACACCCTGTACTCAGCTACAAGAAAAAGTGAAAAAAATTGTTAGTGCCATTTTTCTCTAGATAGAGGGGAGCAATGTTGTTAGTTGTTTGAGGTTGTTCATCCGTACCATTGCCGTCTCAAATCACCCCCTCCAAAAATCTCGCCTTTTGGTCCGTATCATCATGACCTGCAGACATTGACAGCAG
>JALLPH010001002.1:0-16522 GCA_036939855.1 Cyclotella choctawhatcheeana
TTGCGATTGCCTATCATATCTAGCTGGACTGCGATTGATTGATTGCGATTGCAATCGCAATCGAAAAAATCGATGATTTTGCGAATTGCGATTGCGATTGTCTACACACTAGCAAACCCTGGTCGTGGGTGCGGATTTTTGTTAAGTTTTGTGGGAAAGTCGGCGTGACGACAAAAAGGTTATGTAGTATCATATACTTCTTTTTCAACGAAAAGAATTAGCCGACTAAGGTTTAAAAGTCAACGCCATTTCCTCCCCATAGATTTCTCTCACAGCTCAGCTCACATCAGCTCAGATGATGATGATGATCCTCCGAGAATAAACAGCTCCGACCACGATGTCTGATCAATGTGCTTCTTGTGGCAAAGCCGATGCCAACCTGAAGGCATGCAAAGCTTGTAAGCTCGTGAAATATTGTGGGGTTGAATGTCAGGTGACGCATCGACCTGCACACAAAAAGGCGTGTAGGGAAAAAGCAAAAGAATTATTTGATGCCCAGTTGTTTGCACTGCCACAGAAGAGAAAGGATTGCCCGATTTGCATGTTAACACTGTCATTCCATGACGCACATTCCGTATACATGACATGCTGTGGCAAAAAAATCTGTATTGGCTGCAGATTTTGTTTACCTCGTCAGCACTGCCCTTTTTGCAATACGGCCGATACTCGGAGCGATGAAGAACACATCAAAAGATTATCAGGGCGGATAGAGAAATACAATGATCCAGAGGCAATGGCGGTATTGGCGGGTTTTCATCTTGAAGGTCAGGGATTGCCAGTAGATCAATCCAAGGCATTTGAGCTATTACAGCGTGCAAGTGAGCTTGGATGTGCCGGAGCTCACTTTAATCTAGGAATTTTATACCAACATGGAAAAGGAACTGAAATCGACAAAAAGAGGGCTGTCCATCACTATCAAATTGCAGCGATGATGGGTAACATGATTGCCAGGCATAATTTGGGGTCTTCGGAATTTGATAAGGGAAACTTGCTGCGTGCTACGAAGCATTTTATGATTGCTGCGAAGTGCGGTTATAAAAATTCGTTAGATGCCGTGAAGGAATACTTCAAAAATGGGTATGTGACAAAAGAAGACTTTGAGAAAACGTTGAGAGATTACCAAGCAATATGTGACGAAACAAAGAGTGAACAAAGAGATCGAGCTGCTGTCATATTTGGTATAGACTGAGAAAAAGTGTTAAGTCTCTTTTGAAATAATGGATCTTTTAAACTAGCTTTTTGAGATGCTTCATCAAACATTAGATTGAAATAAACAAGCAATTACATTGGGGGGGGGGGGGGGTTATCAGCCGGGTCAGCATGGTTTCCCATGCAATGAAGCATTTTATGATTGCTGCGAAGTGTGGCGATGAAAACTTGTTACATAATGTCAAGGAAGGTTTCAAAGATGGGTATGTGACATGGGTATGTGACAAAGGAAGACTTTGCGAAGGCGTTGCGAGCATACCAGGCATCATGTGATGAAACAAAAAGTGAGCAAAGAGATGGAGCTGCAGTAATAATTGCACGAAGAGCGTGCATTTCACATGAATCTTTTTCATGAGCCTTTATGATGCTTTATCAGACGACATGTTGAAACAAACAATCACATGACAACCCTGTTTGTCCAGTCATCTTTGATTATTCAATAAAAATGGTACATAAGTTATTGTTCTACACGAGCCTACTCCTTCATCTCTAATATTACTATTTCAAACCAACTTCACCTAAGTAAAGACAACCTGCATTCATAATTTAGGCTTTTCTTTGGTGCAAGAATGATGATTAACTGCTGTACCCACCATCCATCAACGGTACGGATAATTAATCTTTAACAAATAAAGAAGTGAATCATTTGAATCATCAAGCCTAGAGCCAATCTTATTCTGACTTTATATACGACATGAATCAGTACGAGAAAAAAACACGAAGCACCACACCTTGAAGGACCAACTGTGACAAAAACACCATCAAAGATTGCAATATTTTGCATTAAACTTTTGCCCAAGAACTAACATTCGCCGTCGAATTAGTCCTGTTCTTGATATTGACAACAAAATATGCAATTGAATCACTTCGTGACAATCCACTGTAAGCCGTAAGATGCAGACTTGAACATCTCCATTGACTGACAACATCCGAATGACGTGGGCTCAGACCCAACAACCAACAAATCCTCCTTTGGGGATTTCATAGCAGCTAGGTTGTTATTTGTGTAGCGTGCAGATCCCATGATATGGGTTTAGATCGTGAAGTGATGGCATCGTCGTCTCCGATAATAGCTCGTCGAGTTGTACGTACGGCTTGAGGTGCTAAAATCTCCGTTGCCTGATCATCTATTACTATTAGTGAGGCTGGAGGTGCTAATATCTAATATTTCCGATAGTACATCAATAGCAATAGAAAATACTATCATCTCCTTCACGAGATAGTGTCAGAGCGTTGCTTCTGCCTTGTGTCTTCATCAGTAGGCGATGGCAACAAGGAAATACAACGTTTGTAATTACAAGTTTACAAGTAGCATCCCACTGATAGCAAAGATGATGTTGGCTGTTGATGTTCCCCACTGTGTTATTACTACGGAATCATTCCACTATGAATTGTTTAAAAGCATAGACGAAGCACAATAGCTAAGACAGTATTATAAAAAGAAGTTGGCAGAGATGATAATATGTTGTTCAGAGACTTATATCTAGTTTTGGAGAGATTTCTCTTCAAGCAAAGGCAGCAACAAGCAGTTAGTTCCCGGGGCTGTTATTTGATTTGAACGCCGTCTATTGCTTTAGTATCTATCATATGCTTCATGCCCGGCCGAAAGCGGTTTTGTTCTGTCATTGTTTGTGATTATCTCTGCGTTGGTCAGTAGATAACAAATAACTGTGAATGATGATGATGATGACGACTATGTTATTGGTAGCATAAGCTACACAAGTTGTTTATACAGTAGTCTCTGGGGTCCGGGCTATCTGGGTCAAAAATTGGGGACAGGGATGCAGAGTTAGGGAACAGGCAATCGAGTATTCTATCGTGGGCCGGGACATGGTTACTAGGGTCTGGATATTCCGGGGAGTCAACAATGTTATCTGGCAGAGGGTCATCGCGCGAGAGTTCGGGAGGGACTGGTTGGAGGGTGCCGTTGGACGGCTGCTTGGATGAAAGGGGCTGGTTGGGCAGCCATTGTTGATGGTGGTCGTTACAATATGGAGGAACGACTCAGTGTAGGGCACGCGGTGGGTGGCGATGCTGTGATTATTTCTGGGGTTGAATCTGATTTACTAACCACTGATAGAAGCCATGAAGACCACGGTACTAAGCTATCGAATGTGGTTAGTAAATTTAATGAGCTAGCTACATGAGATGGCGGCGGGCCAGGGACACAAAGCAGCTGCATGTATCTGGTGGCAGCTGAAAGGGCTGAGGGAGATGTCCCGATAGGTGACGGCTGTGACAGCGGCTGCGCCTATCGGGGAAGTGCCCTCAGTCCTAGATTGGGAGTGCTGGCTAAAAAAATGGAAAGGACTATGGTTGCCGACTAGTGGGCAATGCCATTGGAGTTTTAGCACGTGGAAAGGGAGGGTGAGACACTACAATGACGAAGTTTATTGCAAATTATTTTTATGCTTTCATATTAATCTCTTTAAAAAAATCATCTTAGCTCACACGTGCACGTCGATGACACCTATCAATATGCTTCCTCATTCATGCAATCTTGCTGGTTGTGATGCGGCTGCAGATGCAGAAGACGCTACAAGTCCGAGGCGGAAGGGGGAGGCTCTTCATCATCGGCCGCGGCGGGGAGTTCCAATTCCTCTTCTTCGTCTGGGAATTCTTCAGGATTAGCCACCGGAGGATCCGCGGCAGCAAATGCCTGCACAAATGCAGCATTGTTGGCAGCCTCTCTTTGGCGTTGGGACTGTTGACGGGGGCCGCCGCCGCGTACGTCGCTTCATGGTTGCAAACGATTTTTTGTTGGCGGTGGAGTGGAGTGCTTGGTTTGAGAAAGAGACGATGGGTAGGAAAGAAACCCAAAATCATGGGACGAAGACCTGACGCGTAACTTCGAACCCCACAACATCGTCAATCAGCCATTCACCAATACCATTTGGATGAATCCCGGCCCAGATGCGGCGGTTAGCTCTGGAGGGTCGATCGTGGCCACTGCACCCATTTTCCCCTCCGATTCCCATCATTTTTGCTTTATTTGGCATGAATGGGAATCTGAGGGGAAATTGGTACAGCGGTCACGATCGACCCTTCAGAGCTAATCTCCTGCCTCCTAGTGTCGTTTGGATGAATGCCAAGAGGGGCGATGAAGCTCCGGTGGTCAGATGTGGGCTGTCTACGATGTTGTAGGGATACCATACGGCAGGCAGGTCATCGTGACAGTAAATTTTTATTTTTACGCGTGGGAGCGTCTAACAAAAAAATGTTTCCTACCCATCATCTCTTGGTCTGTCCTTCGACAGGAACAGACAAGCCATAATTCCCTAGGGAGAAAGAGTGGGAGAGTTTGAGTGAGGAGTGAAGAGGAGAGATGCGAGAGAGAGAGAGAGCGAGTTCCTGCAAGTTTAGTTTAGCCTTCTCATTACATTGTTGACTTTTTACACCTGGTGGACAAAAAAGGACCAATTAGCTGCCGTTTTTGAGGGTGGAGTCGTCCGACGTCGACGTTGACTTCGACGCTGATAACTGCAGGAAGAGACACTGCCCTGGCGCCTGGCGCGTCTGACTAGAGACTGCTGGCGCAGCGAACAGACACGCCAAGCAATCATTGGGAGTGAGAGGAGAGAGTTTGAGTGAGGAGAGTGAGCGAGGGAGAGTTTGAGTTAATCTGGATAGGCTTCTCAGTTCTCAGTGAGAGGAGTTAGTAGAGTTAGAGGTCTTCTCATTGCCATTGCTGACACCTGATAGGACGAAAAAGTGACTTTTTACTGCCGTTTTCAAGGATGAAATAAAAACATTTTACCCCAGAAGTTCGAGTGACAATTTTATTTTGGTCTAAGTAGGAATCGATCTAAATAACATTGTGCGAGCCAAATACCGCACTTTTTTAGCTGTTAAATGGCAGTATAATACAGGGAAATAAAACATAAAACACATAACGCGTCAGAAAATTGAGGGGCAATTTGTTCTAAGTAGGAATAGTATGTTTCACCATCGTTTCACGTAGCGAAAAGAACATTTCAGACATGATAATTGCGTGAGGAGACACTGCCCCTGGCGTGTCTGGTAAGTCTCAATAAGACTGTTTTTGACCATCCCAAAGAAAAAGTTGCCAACTGCCTAATTATTATGTTGTCTACATAGTTGTGTGCCAGGTTTCATGGTCATCATTGAGGTACTGACTGGCTGGATTTTAGGTCTAGGTTCTAGGGGGTTCACAACACAGTCGTTCCCATCAATTGGCTAAAAAAATAATATGGACTGTGAGTGCTAACTTTGCCTCAATGTGTGTAAGAACTTCAATACTATTAGCTGCGTTAGTGTATTGTATTGTTTACTAGTCATGTGCTAGGTTTCATATTTATTATATTCTAAAATTTGATGACTGACTTTTGGGTGTATTTTGAATTAAGTGAGTAAAATTCAACCCCAAACATTCATTATAATTGCAGCATAATTAAATTAAAGGAATTCATTTCAAATTGTTACGTGTGGTTGATTTGTTACTTTTGGTAGCTTTCACTAATGTAACCCAATCATACATTACTCAAGTTTGTTGTTTTGTCATAGCAGGGGATGATTGTCGGATAATACATCACTTGAAAACTCAATTTCGATTTATTTCGTTAATTTATCTAGCGACTATCTAGCAAATCCTCTTGGCCTTGCTGTGCCATGACTACCGCTCCAATGACAAAATCTAGCTAGGAGATTGTCAAGTACCCTCAGATGAAGCAACTGAAACTTCACACATCATGTAGAGCCTTTAGATCCAGAGAAATTGACTCCTCCTCTGGTGTGGTTTGTCATGTCATTCCAGCCTTTAACTCAAATGCATCAAAAATGCACCCCGACGGGAGTATCAAGCGACCGGAGGAAAGGTTGTCATATTCAATGTTATTCATTCACGTCCAGGCTTCACAATGATTGTTCAGGTTCAGGCAGATATAGATTGCTGCATGCATTCTCTGGTTTGAATTCTTTCTCCTTCAGCAACCCAACTGCCCAACCAACCAACAAATTGGCTGGGCAATTTTGGCAATTTTTGGTAGGTCATTACATTTTTGCTTCTTTGTTGAACTTTCACCCACATCACCTTGTTCATATGGTTCCTATTTCCTATCAGTACAATAAAAAGGATGTATTAATTATTTGGAATGAAAATGTAACATATGTAGTTCTATTCAAAAAAGTTGTCTAACCCATTTTTGTTTATGTTAAAGAGAATAAACAATTATTACACAAAAATAATACATAGGGAGAATTGGTATGGTACCCAGTCCAAGATTTGATGAGATGGTCAGGATGAAGGTCCCTGATGGGAACTACTCATCTGTGTTGGCCAGTAAATGTACCATATGCCCTAAAACTGTCGATCATTTAAATATGACAACTTTAAGAGCCAATCACTCTTCGTGAATACATGGAGGATTTAGCATGAAAAGTTTATGATGATCCACTCCATTCTCATCATATAGAGAATATTCTATTAGTATTTGTGTAAGTGCCGTTTTAGCAGAGAGGATGGCATGATGCTGGCGATGTGAGAGACTTCATTTTAATTTCTCTCATTATCATGAACACATCACAATGAATCCTAATCACATATCCTAAGACTACATGCAATTTCAATTGTTAAACAATCGAGAAAATTACTCAAACCGTGTATCTGTGCCTTTCAATGCACGGAGCAAACAACATCAAACACCTTCTCCCAACACAAAGAGTACAGCATAATCCTGTTTATTACAATCAGTAATGGTAGGCATTTCAGCACCAGGTTTCACTGGAAAGTCCTTCAGATTTGCTTTCTGTGGTGCACAAGCCTCCCCTCTATATGCGGCACTTCTACACGGTAAATGAGTGACATCGTATAATGTTCCCTTTTCTAGCTCCCAAGACCCATCTTCTCGCACCGTCAAAACAGTAGTGATCTCTCGATCACCCGTGACAACATACCTCTTTTCATTAATAACTTCCTTCGTATCCTTATTCAAACTCTTTCGAGGCAGCGGTTCTGGAGTGGACATGATTAACCCATGTTCTTCTACCCACCAATCGTTCGGGTTGAACTTCCATCCCGCAGGAGCTACATTGTCATTACTAGCGAGACGCCGCTCATAATCTTTGAGATAGACGCCTCGTGGTCCAGGATCATCACGCCACAGTCCCCATGTTTCTGCACCGGTTCCGCTGGATGCTTTTGGATCTCCCAGCGCAGCGATAAAGCGTATAGATGGATATCTATTATTTGTTCGATAAAAGTGTGAGATAGTTTGTCAGATGATGTATTAAACCAGTATTGCCATTGAATCTGTTCATGATGATATAAACTAGCAGCTCACCGTGTGAATTTACCTTGTGCTGACGCAACCAGTGGCAGATTTGGGAGAACGAGGGTTGAAGTGGCAGCGGTGAAGATGGTGGACAGCGCGATTTGTCTGGTAACCTGTTGATTTAATTTCGGCATTTTGTTGGGTGGTGCGAGGCTGACCGACCTTGAGGCCAGAGATAGCAATATTGGAAGGAGAATACTCACGGATCTCATGGCAAAAGGCAAAGCTGGTCGGTTGCTTTTGACTGATGACTTCGTGACTTCGCTTATTCCTCTTAGCTTTTCTTGCTTTCGCTTTCGCTCTTGTCGCTTGTCGCTTGTGCTTTGTGCTTTCGCTTGTCGCTTGTAATTGTGCTTCTTTCAGCTTCTTTACTTCTTCTTTGGGCTTTGGGCTTCTTTTGCCTTTTGTCTGCCTTTTGCTCAATGCCCGGCGGGCGCGCATGGCGTGTGGCGGGGGAAAAGCACATCATCTCACAGCCAGCTCACAGCGCACCCCCACCACCGCCTCTGAGCAAGCTCGTGATCCTCAGTGATCAGTGATCATGGCGACACATCAAATTCGAACTACAATAATCTCATTAATCGGCGCTCCCGGCTCAGGAAAAGGGACGTATGGCTCTATGATTGCATCCCGAATCCAGAACTGCACCTTTTTAAGCGTGGGAGATGTTCTTCGAGAGCAGTCATTGCACAATACTAGCATGAAACAAGTTTTACAATCTGGTGCTTTAGTAGACGATGGGTTAGTGAGTAAGGCTGTGCTGAAGCACCTACGGAAGCACACTGCACATGAAAATAATATAGTCATATTGGATGGCTTTCCGAGATGTCAAGCGCAGACTCAGATTCTTTCGACGTGGCCTAAGAATTTACAACACATGATGGCGCTGCATTTTGATGTACCCGATGATATCTGCATTACTAAATTACTTGGTCGCAGAAAATGCACCATATGCAATGGAAGTTACAATGTGAATGGAGTTCATACCAATGGATTTAACATGCCGCCTATACTACCTGATGTTGGGTCTTGTCAAAGAAAATGCAATAGAGAGTCAGATTGGGAAAAGAGAGATGATGATACCGAAGAGACAATAAGAAAACGGATGAATGTGTACCACGCGCAAACCGAGCCAGTATTGAAATATTGGTTAGAGCAGGACAAGCTTTTGAGATTCGTCCCCTATAATGGCGTTTGCGACATCGATGCTATTTGTGACAAAGTGAAGGCCGCATTGCATAATATGAATCAGGTTCAGTTGCAGTGACGCCCTAATTTTGTGAATGAATGATACAGAATCACTAAAAGTATGTCCGATTCACTCTTTTGCCTTCCATCATATGGTACTTGCACTATATTACATTGGGCCTTGTATGTGAATGAAAACATACTGCCTTGTTCGGTAATGCTTGATGTAAGAAGTTTGACTAAATGATAGCAGAGAAGATGTACTATTTTTCAATAAACAGACTTTAGCGCTAGAGTTAATGCATGTAAACAATCTTTAACGAGATGCAACAATACAGTGGTTCATTGCTTATGCACAGTACTAAAATGTTTATTGCATCACTGGAAGCTTACAACCAGGTTGGAATCCATATTGCTTTAACAAAGGCATGACAGTTGCTTCAATCTCCTCTTTTGACATTTTATCAATCGGTAGGTTGCGAAACTTGTGCAAGAACTCCATAGCTCTAGATGTCTCTTCTGTGGCTTCCTCTTCACCAGCTCCTCCATCTGGTTTTCTGCTGCGGTAATCAAAGTTTTCAAGCTGCTTGGCTTTTTGTTTGGCATCAGCTATGATGTTCTGAGGCATACCTGCTTGCTCGGCCACGGCAATCCCAAAGCTTTCTAGACAAGGACCAGGGCGAACCTGAATGATGGGTGGTTGAGGACATTACGGTTGAAATTGCATAGACAACTCAAATTATGATTATGATCTTACCTCATAAAGAAAAGTTAAACCATTTTGATCGCTCTGAGCAGATACATGACAGTTGCTCACTGACTTCTCCTGTTCCTCCAACGCTGTTAACTCATGAAAATGAGTTGCAAAGACACAAATACAACCAATATTGTGAATTATGTACTCAGAAATTGCTTTGGCAAGTCCAAAGCCATCAAATGTGCTGGTTCCTCTTCCCAGCTCGTCGATAATGATAAGACTACGTTTTGTGGAAGTACGAAGAATGGATGAGGCTTCAAGCATCTCTGCCATGAAAGTTGAAATTCCACGGTCTTGGGCATCCCCAGCTCCAACTCGCGCAAGGATGTGATGGACAATATTGATTTTAGCAGAAGTGCATGGAACAAAACTACCAATCTGCGCCATTGTAACAATAGCACCGAGGGAACGAATGAAAGTAGATTTTCCACCTGTAAAAAGTTGTGGATCGCAAATTAATAAGACACCAAGTTCATGAAATTTCAGGTCGGATCAGTACTTAGTACTTACCCATATTTGGCCCAGTTACCAAGAGGAAAGAAGACTCTCCAAACACCAGGTTGAAATCATTAGGTATAAAATCCATGCCTTCCTGAAGTTCTACACACGGATGCCTTGCTCCCTTCAGCTGCACAAATGATCCGGAAAAACATGATGGGACTAACAAAACTAGAGGATACAATAGCCACCTCAAAGAGCAAAAAACTTACCTCAATCCCCAACTCATTATCCTCTCCATCAGTCATTTCCGGCATACAATATCCATTCTGACTATAACCAGCCACATACGCAAAACTCGCCAACACATCCAACTCGCTCAAAACTGCACTCGCCCTTTCCAAGACAGGAGTGAATGTAGAAGCCGTCGCCATTGCCGACTGGACAAGACCACTTTGCTTCTCCTTATACTCCTCCAGCTTGTCCTTCTTATTCGACCCTAACTGTTCCAACTCCTTGGTAGAGAAGTATACCCCATTTTTGAGTACTTTGTGAATCCTAACGTCTGCTTGCTGTTGAAGTAATGTCAAATCCTTCGTTTGTGGCAATCGGAACTGCCATACACACGATGTGTTGGAATTCGAGTCAACATCCTCTAGACGGACTTGATTCTGTTGACCCGAGATATTTGCCCATTCCTCATTCATATCATCGTGAATTTGCTGCAGGTCTTCATCGATGGCATTTAATTCCGACCGAATATCTGCCAGCTCAGGGTTTAGGTTAGGACTCAATAAGAATTCGCTAGGAGCTGCATCAAAATCAATGACGTGTTCGGCGAGGGCCACTGCCTTCATCAATTCCTGGTGCACCACTTCCAGTTGATTGTACATTTGTCTCAATGAAGATCCATCCTCAGCTTGCTGCGCCAACGGTTGAAGCACCTCCATAACTTTAGGAATGTATTGATCTCCCAGCAGGTACACATTATACAAACATTCCAACGCTTTGTGGGTGGATCCCACTGATAATCCTTGATTACCCAATTGAATGGCCAATTTATCAACATCCAACCCCTTTAGCGTGAGCAATCCCTCTTCTCTCAATCGATCTCTCCCGATCCCATCGTCAACCAACTCCCCCACCACCGATTGTCTCTTGACAATCTCATCTAAATCCACCAACGGCTGACGCAACCAAACTTCCAGTAATCGTCCACCCATTTTCGTCAAACATTGATTCAACACCCCGTACAGAGAATTGTTGTTCCGATTCCCCCCAATCATGTACGACTCTCCCCCATTCCTAGGTGGTAACAAGTGTATCGCCTCCGCCGCCGTTCGATCCATAGTCAACGTCGAGCTTAACGTACCAAACGACAACGAATGCAATCCGACCGCATCTACGTTGCTGTAGGAGGGGTCTGCATTTAAGAACAGACCAATCGTCCACGGTATACACTCGTCATTGGCGATGCGCTTATCACCCCGATACGCCAGGTATTGAGGAGACGACTCGCCCCCCAGTAAATGCGGCAACGACGATTCCACAGCAGATAACGCCTTACTCTTGGAGAGATAAGGCATGCACTTCACCACGGTGGGTTCCGAGTGAGACGGATGTATATCGTCGCGCGATTCAATGACTCGTCGCAGGGCGTTCAGCGGGATGGATAAATCCTCCCTCTTCTTATCGGAAGTAGTAGCCTTCTTCTTCGATGACGTATCCTCGACACAGCCCAGGTATACCGTGTCGACACGGTGACATCGTGTCAGGAGGGCGTCTACATTTGGAAAGCCGGATCGGGAATCGAGGAATGTGAGGTACTCGAATTCGTAACGCAGCGGATCCTGGATGCCGTGACGTCGGTGGGGTGATCGAAGGAGAGCGGTTAGTGAGAGGGATGCGTTGTTGTTTCCCGAGGTGGAGTGACGGGAGAGGAGGAGGGTTAGGAGGATGGGTTCTTCGACTGGGCTGTCGCTCATGTTCTATTAGTGGAAGAGTTAATGAGGTTGATAGTGAAATAAAGTGGAAATTCAAAGAAAATGTTTTTTATCATTGTCAGTGGGCGGGCTGTGGGCTGACGCGCCAAAACCAATACTTCTCAATCGGGACTCAGATCAAATGGAATCCCGAAGACAGCAACACACAACACACACAAGCCAACAGATATGTGGTAAAATTCAATGTGTTGATGAAGCTTGAACAATCTTCCAATGTTTATGCCGGGCTTGAGTAGCTTGAACAATCTTGATATGAGCTGAAATTTCATAATTGTCTCAACAATCATCTCACATAATATCACAATCACAACTCAGCAACATGATAGTGGTTTTCAAACTCAAAACTCAAACAGCAGTAGCATTATAGGCCCAGTACTTCATACTACATTCGAAGACGCAAACTTATCCCAATCAAGCTACTTTAATGTTCATGCGAACACTGCCCTAGAGCAGGTTGCTCAAAACACAAGGATACTCTTTGTACGTAACACGTAACTAAACATTCTAATTCTACAGCTATTCACGAAGGTATAAATGTATTGATAAAACTTCCACGCTGGAATTTACATTGATCAATCAGCTCACATCTTTAAATTGTAGGCAAGATGAACTTTCCTCCCTCAAATATTTGACGCTAGTCCAGGAATGAGCAATCAAGCATTATCAATGAATATTCCTCTCCTTTCTTGTTGAGCAAGGAGCAAAAAGAAGATTTTGGGTGGCTGGGAGTATTTTTAGTATGGGAGAATTTTTTCATGACCAGTCAATTTAGAGGAGCCGGTGCTGTGTCAGGTGCTGAATGAATTGTATCAAAATGTCATGGGAGGAGGCAAGGGTGAGGCATCAGAGGCTAGGAATGTCTATGAAGAAGCCTTTTTAGAAGCGGTGACCATGTATCAACATCAATTAGTGTATGGGCTGGGCAATCTGATTGCAAAGCAAAGATGATTCTTTTTCATGTGCTAGCCTTTGCAGAGCTTCCAGCATTTTGGAAATCCTTGCAGACAGCTGGTGGCCATCTACACCATGAAACATCATTTGGTATCAAAATGTCTCTGATCTTGCATCTATAAACCATTCTGAGACTGGTTCTCAGATGCCCTTATCAATCTGGTTCTGGACTAAGAAAAAGTACCAACGCACAATGACTTTAATAATTGTACTATAGTGTCCGAGCAAGCCCAAAAATGCTGGTGCAAACGTGCAAACTTGTCAGTTTTTTTGCTGTCAATTATGCAAATTTGCACCTTGCAAATTTGCATCTTTCCTGGTGTCCGAGCAGTTGCTGCAAATTTGCTGGTTCGCGGCCTACTCTGTTATTGTGTCATTTTGGGGGGCGCTCAAAGCTGCACGTAGGAATCGATAGTTTCTACGAGGTGCTAGTTTTCCTGAAAGTGCGTCAAAACTGGCAAATTTGCCGGATGCTCAAAAGTGCAAATGTGCAAATTTGCTGAAATTTGCCAGCCCGCCAAAACCAAAACTGGCAAATTTGCACGTTTGCACTAACATTTTTAGCTTGTTCGGACACTATACTACAAAGGAATTGCTACCAGTACCAGATATGCTCTCTTATGCTCTGCATCAATCAAGATAAGATAACCTCACAGACACAATTAGATACACTAATAAATGTTATATTTAAGATGTCCACCAGTCAAAATAATCACTGTCAACACCTCTCTACTACAGTTCTCAAATCCCAAATCACCCAATTTCTCTTAACAGCAACCTGAACACACACAAAATTAACCCTCTCTTGCGCAACCCTTTTACTACTATTAGTAGGGGGTGTTTTGCTAAATTTATCTTCATGTGTGTGAGGGGATACCCCCAAATAGGTATCTTAGTTCGACTCCATATAAAAGATACGATCGCCTAAAAAATTCCCTCCGCGCTTCTCGTTCCTCTCTCGCCGACGCCCGAGCCGAACATCTCAATTGAAAGATCAGCCCCAAATTGATCATGGGGATCATAATTACAATCCCCTTGATCAATGTATGGTGATTATCGCAATGTAGGGGCATGGATAAATCATTAGCAAATGCCCCTGCATTGCCAGATCAGTCCTATCTGGTCAGGGGGTCCTGATCTACTCTTTGCCACACAATCACAAGTGCACGTCTTGACCATGACAACACACGTTCGTTGACATTATCGGCGGCCATTCCTCTGCTGCTACTATGATTAAACTCTCCCCCTTCCACCAACATCACCATAACCCCTCAGCCTCAACACCTATTCACACTAAGGTGTCATCGCTGCCTCCTTACCTCCATTACGGCTGATTTTGCTCTTCCATCACCGACGTGGCCGAACACGAAAACCGGCCGATTCTCAACACGTTCGGCCTCCACCACAACTCCCCAGCGTCCCACAACCCGCGATAATGATGGAGAATAGATTGCGCCTGTTTCCGGTTGATTGGTGAGTGTTTTGGTTTTGGGGTCAACATTGAACATTTTACTGCCGAAAAAATATTAATTCTCATGCACGTGCTGGTGTTGCCTCCCACATCACTCCATTTACAGGAAAGATAGACGCCTCCTTTATCCACGACCAAAAGAAAAAAGCAACAATCAACCTTCAGTGGGGCTGACTTGAAGTGTAGTGGTGTAGGGGAGTTCGTTTTGATCTGTTGTTAAATAATATGATCATTTCTCATCAGGTGATGAATCAGATAATGATATCTAGGACACTTGAGAACAAAGTAGCCAGAAAAGTGGCAGCTCAGGGAACAGGGAAATTGAAAAACTCAATCATGTTGAGGATGAAAATCTTCCTCCATCCATAAATATTTCTTTGATAGTAACTGTTGTGACATTCATTACACTTATAATGAGATGTTGGAAGGGTTGAGATGCTGTGAAATTTACGAATCAGTCCAAACTTACTGAAACTTAGTGTCAAAAGTGGAAAACAGGTAAGCCAACTTTAGCCCCACCGGTGACTGAAAACACCTTGTGGTTACCATTTTAGAGCCCACACACCNGTCCAAACTTACTGAATCTTGATGTCAAAAGTGGAAAACAGGTAAGCCAACTTTAGCCCCACACGTGACTGAAAACCACATTGTGGTGACCATTATAGAGTCCATACACCAATCTTCACCTTCTCCAACCATTCAATATACTTATAATGAGATGATGGAAGGGTTGGAATGCTGTGATATTCTTCAATCAATCCAAACATACACCATCTTATTGTGACATGTAGGGGACTCATACCGAAATTTTCACCACCCATTACTCAAAAGCTGGGGTATAGAGATGATTATACATGATGAACTCCAATCTCAACCTTTCAAAACCATTCATTATACTTATGGTGAGAGAATGGAAGGGTTGATTCGCTTTGAATTGCCCAAATCAGTCCAAACTTACTGAATCTTGATGTCAAAACAAGTGGAAAACAGGTGGTAAGTAAAAAATATGACCCCTCTTGTGACTGAAAACCACGGTGTGGTGACCATTATTGAGCACATATACCAATCTCAATCTTCTCCAACCATTCAATATACTTATAATGAGAAGTCGGAAGGATTGAGATGCTGTGAAATCTTTGAATCAATTCAAACATACATCATCTTAGGGTGAAACATAAGGGACTCATACGGAAATTTTCTCTACCCATTACTTAAAAATAGGGGTGTGGCGTTGGTTGAGGATGATTAACTCAAATCTGAACCTTTCAAAACCATTCATTATACTCATGGTGAGAGAATGGAAGGGTTGAGATGCTGTATAATTCACGAATCAGTCCAAACTTACTGAATCTTAATGTCAAAAGTGGAAAACAGGTAAGCCAATTTTAGCCCCACCCGTGACTGAAAACCACGGTGTGGTGACCATTATAGAGTCCACACAGCAATCTCCACATCCTCCAACCATTCATTATACTTATAATGAGATGATGGAAGAGTTGGAATGCTGGGATATTCTTCAATCAATCCAAACATACACCATCTTGGTGTGACATGTAGGGTACAGGAAAGCTGAAATAGCCACCACCCATTACTCAAAAGCTGGGGTGTAGAGATGATTATACATGATGAATCTCAAATCTCAACCTTTCAAAACCATTCATTATAGTTATAATGAGATGTTGGTTGTGGGAGTGGAAAAACCCTAATTATCGTCATTTTTCATTCCAAAAGTACCTTTCAGATTCAAAATATTCCATTATTAATGCATAAAAATGTTTAAAGCTAAATTAATTCTTGACAACTGCCTGAAAACATCTCTAAAAGTGGTTTTACAAGTATAAAATGCCAAAAATGTCTAATTTTTAGTGTTTTTTTTTCATAAAAAGTACCTTAAATTTTTCTACGTCTTAGTTAAAGCAAACTCTAAAATATCCCCAAATGTCATAGAAATCGGAGGACTTTTACTTTTTGGCCATTTAGATAGCAGCCCCTAACATATACATGTGAAGATGCCAGGTCAACCTAAGTGATCACTGTGGCAATGAATAATGGGGTAAGGGTGGGTTATATAAGTTGTTGTATTTGGCATAGTGATGGCGGCTGATCATACATAATTATGATGCAGCGATCGCTTGAATAATTATGTCGGGAAATTATAAGGTTTAGCTAGTTTACTGAGCAGTGGGGTTTTTTGCAGCTTAGTGAGCAAATTCAA
>JALLPH010001003.1:0-12988 GCA_036939855.1 Cyclotella choctawhatcheeana
CAAAGTTGGCTTGGCCCTTGTCCACTATTCACACCAAGATTGAGTGAGTTTAGACTTTTTTGGGCAATTCACAGCATCTCAATCTTTTTAATGTCTAATTGCAAGTATAATAAATGGTTTTGCAAGGTGGAGATTTGAATATTTTGGTGAGACTGTGAAGTGACTGTTGCTGTCTGACAATTTCTACTGTTTAATTCATTTAGCTTGGTGTCAAGCTCCATCTGTCATCAGTCATTTAGGAGGTATTTTTACAGCTAACATAAACACTGGCTGTGGATTTGCAGCTAGAGGATTCCTAACATAACCAGTAAGGAGCATCAATACTGTGTCAAAGTATACAGTAAGATTGTTTTATTGCCTAACAATCAATTAATATAACTACATACTTTGTTTTTAGCATGTGCCACTCACTTGTACTTATTACTGCTCAAAGGATATGCTGCTCTTCAAGTTATGCAGATAAGACAAATTATGCTTTCTTTATAATGAAATTCAGGTAAAAAATTGTTATATGCAGAATTAATAATTGGCCTGAAATTCCTATCGACCTAGAAATCGCCGTATGATCTCTCCAAATCTAAAACACTACGGCAAGTAACTAGCTTTTAGCTAATTGTATACCCTCTTGTTCGTCGAAAGGGCATCTCTTCTGTGGAAGCAGAGTCTTCGACATCCGACATGATTTCATCATCAAGATGAGATTCATTCTCATCCAATGTAGGAAGGACACCCCCTTCTCTCTTCGCAGTACTGTCATCATTCTTCTCATCTTCATTTTGCTCATTTGACTTATCTTCCATAACTGCATCTGCACTGCGTTTTACAAATCGACCTTTGATACGCAGCCTACGATCAGCAAGATTTTTACGACAACTGTAACGAATCTTCTTATTCCAGACACGACGAGACCGTTTGGCATTAAATTTGGCAATTATGGCAGCTCGTTCAGCTGGGGTGTATATACCAATACGACCATTTTTGTTGTAAATCTAAGGCACCAGCAATTTAGTTTCTTCAAAACAATTCGAGGCTCGTTATGGAAACTGATAAATAATTTCAACTCACCTCATGGTACTTGCTCAAAGAATGGGGTAAAATTAATCCCCCCTTCTCTTCTTCACCATTTTCTTCACTCAAATCTTCTAATAATTTACTTCGTGCCCTCTTTAACAACTCATCTGGTTCCAACAATGATTCATCGACTTCATCATTGTCCAATTCATTTGATTTTATCTTTTTCTTACAAGTCTTTTTACCCGAGGAGGACTTGGAATGATTCTCCGTAAAATTCGAATTAACACCCAATACGACCTGTACATCACCAAATCTCGAAGGTTGTTTAATCTGTCGTTTCCTTCTCGCAATCCCATTCGTTGTTGAATAATTGTTGGTTGTAGTAACATCTACACCCTCATCATTCTTACCAGGAGTTAACATGGTAAATTCTTGCACTTTGCCCTTGGAGTAATACGAATAATTGGTAAATTGAAATCCAGACACATGTGATGATAGTTTACCAGATCCTTCGGATTCACCCAAAACTTTCCGAGTCGATGCCAATTCTTCCTCTAGAATCGAGGAGGGCAGTACGAAGTGTCGCCGATCATTAGAACGACTGTAGGAGTCCCATTTTTCCATTCCTTCGGGATTGGAAGCGGAGCGAAGCCTCCCGGCAGTTCTGGTTGGGTAGGATGGCAACTCTTGTACTAATAATCGTGATTCATAGTCGTTCACGTTGGGTTCACAGATGGCAGTGGACGTTAACTCATTGGCGCAGGGGGCAGATGGTTTTTCATCGTCCGACGACGTTTGATGCGGCGTGATGGCGGCAGTATCCTCGGATAAGGTAGAACGCTTAGATGCCAGAGATGCAAGAGCTTCCAGTGCGGTATATGTTGTTGTGCTATTGGACATGGTCAAGCTATTAATTGCATCGACACAATCATCATGAACATGAGAAGATCTCACAATTTTTTTCTCTGTCTGTGCGGACATAAGATTTTGGTAGGCAATGAACCTTTACCTTTAAAGTTGTGAATGGTAACCTTGTGTGATTTGACTAGATTCCCTCTTAGTGGAAGGTAATGATGAGTAAAAATGTCGCCCACTATTTACGCTCTTTCTTGTGCGTACGTGAAGTTTCTGTTTTGTTCTGTTCTTTGTTTGACCTGCCTACCTGGAGAGCAAACTTCAACCAACTTCAACTTCAACCAACTTCTATCTTCCTATCAAGAGATGAGTGGGAGAGTGATGCGGCCTCGCCATCCGTGGGGACTTGTTTTTTCTGGATCCCGCTCGCCTCAGGCTTTTTCTAGTTCTAGGCGATCCTCGGCCCTCTAGCTTTTGGGTGTTGTGCGATGGCCGCTGCTCCTCCCCCTGACCGCTGATTCACCTGGCACTTCAACCATGGCCATGAATGATATTCTAGCAGCTGCAGAGCGTCGCTGGCACTACCGTCGCCAAATGGGCACCGCCCTGGCAGCCCATTCAGATGGTTGGATTTGGTGCTGAAAACCATAGCATGTGCATCACTTTACTAGTGAGCACTGCTAGGTGTAGGTCTGTAACTGTAACCGAAACGTACCGTCCGAATGGGCTGCCATAGCCATAGCAGTGCCACCAATGTGACGGCTACTGTCCACTGATGGACGTGTGGCGGCTAGCATATCATGAATTTTTGATCATAGATGGACATGGTTGAAGTGCCAGGTGAATTGGCGGTCGGCGGTCGGGGGCAGCAACACCCGAAAGCTAGAGGGCTGCCTAGAAAAAGCCAAGAGAAAGGCGATAAGTCCCCATGGATGGCAATGGCAAGAATCCCAATAAATAAAGTTCAATTTCGTAGGCTATTTAGGCGCTAAGCTTGTATTATTTATTAGTAGCCAGGTTTTGTGCCCACTAAATGAATTCGTTCAGTACCCATATCTACTTCTACAACAGATTTAGTTTTCGAACAAATAGAACTTCTGACTTGCGCAGCAATCCAACTTAAATCTTGATCTAATCACACCCACGGAATGCAAGTTGAAGTTCAAGTGTGGTAATTCGGCCAAATTTTCTGGCTGGTGAGTTGTTTGGAAAATGAAGGACCAAGGGGCTGAACTGAACTGATCATGAGGAGGCTGATGTACTTAGAACCAGAAAAGTACAGAATGCTACACCTGTGGTAATCTGAAATCTGACTTTTAAGAATACACTAATTTGATAATACCACAAGCACAAGCAAAGATCCCACCTGGAATTTAATGCTAATGCCCCTTGGATGTTAGATATCATGAAAAGTTTGTTGTGTATGTATTTTTTTGCAGCTGTAGTAACACTTCAAGTTTACCTATTAGCCAGAAGCAGGAGGTCGTCATCAAAGGAAAAAAACAATACCTATCGATATTGTTTATTTTGCATCATTGTTCCCAAGCCAAAGATGTGCTTGATGCTTGCTGATCAATTATTTGAATGCGGCCTTGATGAAGACATAGCATTTCTTCTGAGACTAGATACTACTTACTTCTTGTGCAATGCAACTACTAAAATCATACCATAAGTTTTTGTTAACAACACATAATACATAATAAGCCAGAAGTTAACTGCCATATTTTATTCACCTAAGTAACAACTCTACTGATATGGTAATACTTATGGTACTTGTTACTGCTTCATTCCGAGGGTTAACTCTAAATCCTGCCTCGGACAACCCGCAACCCGCAACCGGGACAAAAATTGAAAATGGACAAGCCCCCTCGCTCCGCGCCTTCTCCTCCTTCATTCTCCGCTCCCTCCCTCAAACTTACTTTCCACAACTCTCAACACGAGAACATACAAAAAAGTAAGGTGCTACAAAGTGTACCCCCCCCCCGGGTACACTTTCTAATACTAGCTTGGATTTTGGGGGGGGTACACTTTAGGTATTGGAGGAGGGTAATGCGATATGTAACATATAGGGGTGAAACTTACCTTACCCACATAGGGGGGTACACTTCCAACACTAGCTTGAAAAAAATGGGGGGGGTACACTTTAGGTTAGGGGGGTACACTTTGTAGCACCTTACTGTATCTTATCAGCTGCGCACCATGACAGCACCCCCACCACTACTAATAATAATCATACTCATCATCTCCTCACTACCCACAATCAACTCCCACGGCTTTCTAACCACACCTCGATCCCGTAATCTTGTAGCCTACCAAGATCGCATCTACCACAACTCTGGGGCGACCGACCCCGAACCCGAAGATTGCCCCAATTGCCTCAATCGCGGCGGATCCCTAGCTCAGTGCGGCATCATATCCGATCGTAACTATGATTTACCCCGTAATGCCCTGGGCGGCGTTATGCCCATTAATACACAGGCGGTTTACACAGAAGCAAGTCTGATTAATGTGACAGTGACGCTGACGGCACATCACAAGGGACACTTCGTGTTCTCGGCATGTCCCATATCCAATACCACCACGAAACCCACGCGTGCATGTTTTGAGCAATATCGATTAATCTTCGTTAAAGATTTGTTGTATGGTGCTCCCGTGGATGTGAACCATCCGGAACGCGTGTATGTAGCTCCCTCGACTATTCCTTCGCGTGTCTATCCCACGGACTACGAGTTTAAAGACGCTATGCTATTTTCGTATACGTTGCAGTTGCCATCTGGCTTAATTGGGGAACTGGTATTGCTGCAATGGTATTATGTTGCGAGCAATTCAGGATGCATCCACGAGGGGTATGACGCGTATCCATTTCCTCGGGAATGGATTGCTAGTTTGGACAACGAAAATGATGGCGCCAATGACACAATAAGTGCTTGGGAAGAGAAGGTTAGTATCGGGACCGGGTTAAATAGTTGTAACGAGGTGCTGCCAGAGGATGGAGATGGAGTCCCTGAACAGTTTTGGAATTGTGCTGAAGTAAGGGTTAGGGCTGCAACAGCAACAGCCCCGAACACAACAACAACAGCCCCACACACAAAGCCAAATCCCAAACAACACTCTAAAGCCATTTTAGGGTGAGTAGTACAACTTGATAGATATGAAAACGATTGCTATCATCTATCATACAGAATCTTTCTCTCAATAACACAATTGCATATTCTTCTCTCCATACAAATACAGCTACTATGCGTCTTGGCAATGGTACGACAGAGACAAACTGGCCTCTCCGGAAAACATGGACTTTACAAAAGTCACACGCGTCAACTTTGCTTTCTTCCAGACCAATGAACAGGGAGACATTTGGGGAACAGATTCTTGGGCTGATCGTAAGAGGCATTGAAAATACTTATTCAGCAATGCATTATTATATATGTTGTGCTAACATAAATGTTCCTCGTCTGCTTGTGATCTATACGATAATATCGGAACATCATAGCCAACCTACTATTTGGACCGTACAATTGGAATCCAGGAGAGAATGACACAGAATATTGCTCTTGGGATACACCGACAGCAAAAGTATGCAAGACACACTTTTATGAAAAGGGTTTAATCTACCAAGTACATGCTGCAGGTGCAGAGATTTATGTAAGCCGTATTGGTATAAAGACTATTATCTCACACTTCTTTCTCTCATACATTTTTATTCGCTACAACTTTTATATCTCAGCCAAGCCTTGGAGGTTGGTCCTTGAGTGATCCATTTCCTGTAATGGCTGCAAACGAACAGAGCAGATTGAACTTTGCGAATAAATGTATCGAATTGGTAGAGGAGATGAATTTTGATGGGTAAGTGTATTGTTGATATTCAATTCTATATCTCTATTCTTCATTTTGAGGACTAATCAATTGTTTCCTTGTCGTAATTCTTGGTAGAATTGATATCGATTGGGAGGTAAGAAGTTACCGAATAATATTTATATCAAACATATCACCATCATACATGATGTCATTTCATCCTATCTCTTTCCAAATGCCAAACTCTAAAGTATCCTGGATACGAGCCGCATTCGGGTACACCAGAAGACACAGAAAGCTATAACCTGCTCCTTCAAGTTTTAAGAGAAAAGCTTGACGAGCTTGGTTCACAAAACAATAGATTTTATGGATTAACGGCAGCATTGCCTTGTGGACCAGCAAACATTAACAATATCGATATTCCAACTGCAGCAAAATATCTTACGGAGTGAGAGCTTTGACAATGGAACTCACTTTCAGTCTTTTAGGAGAGATATCTATAGCTCACTTGTTTCTGTATGCTTCCTCTTTACAGGCTTAATCTCATGACGTATGACTTCTTCGGTGCATGGAGTCCAGTAACTGGTACAAATGGTATGTCAAATGTTAACTCCACATTCAAATGTTCCCTATTTGACTTCTTTCATGACGCATCTAATTATTACTTTTCTGGCAGCACCATTATATGATCAGAATTGGGGTGGTGAAGGAGTTATAGGTTTCAGTGTAGACGGATGTGTGAAGAATTGGATTGCTGGTGGTGGAGCTCCGTCCGCTATCAATATTGGTCTTGTAAGTAATATTTCAACTTGTGTCGTCTTAACTGGTTCCGTAGATATTTCACGCTCATGATGTCTTCAATCAAGCCTTTCTATGGACGCTCGTTCCGAAATGCAAAAGGATTAAATGAAACTCACGGGGGCAATGACAAGAATAACTGGTTCGATGATGATGGTTCACCTCAATAGTAAGTTGATTTTGCCCATAGGTTCAGCTCTAGTGAAGGATTCGTTCTGACTTCTGACCGCATCAAATCCCATCTGTTCTTTCTCTATTCAACAAATCTACCCGGATGAAGCTTCAATATTATCGATAAGCTTCCTGGGATGATTCAAACTCGAGACGAAATCACAAAGACTCACTACGCATTTTTCAATACCTCCTCAATGGGTTTGGTAAGCTATGATGACGAAGAAGCGATCTGTGATAAGACTCAATACTGCTTAGATCACGATCTTCACGGTAGGTAATGACGTTGTTGATAAATCTGTTCAGCCGAGGACACTTCGTCTCAAACTAAGCTTCACCATTTCAACTCAGGATTTATCATATGGGAGCTGAGCGGTGATCTAATGAGAGATCTCAGTACCCCTTTACTGGATGCAATGCACAGAAAGCTGAATGATCAAACTCTGAATTGCAAAGAAACATTTGGCTTTGACTCGCCATCCTTTTCTGGTTATGGCATTGGGGTTATCGGCAGTGAACAAGCTATCTTGACTCCTGGCCAACCAGTGCGAGCGCCTACGTTGTCACCTACGGTGCCACTACGATGTCCAGATGGTCACACAGGCAGCCGTCCCTACGATGTTTGTCGCTCCTTCTTTACTTGCGTGTTTGGCACGCCGATCTATCCCATCCTTGCTTGTCCCGGTAAGTTGGATCTCTGGTAGATCTTTTCATATGGAGTCAGATAATTCTGACCCCTCTCTTTCAATTTCTAGTTGGGATGTTGTTTGATGAGTCATCATCTCTGTGTCTGCCTTCAACCAGCGTCGATTGTTCGTTGACTGCAAGTCCATCTCTAACGCCTACACAACTGCCGACTGCAACTCCATCCATTTATATAGAACCCGATAATTCGAGGGGCTCTATTACAGGCATTGCTGCTATACCTAAAATCGTTGCATCCTTCATCCCAACCCGGAATTCTGTAACAACAACTTCATCTCCGGTCTCACAAAATGTTATTCTATCCTCAGTTCCAAGTCAGCAAGAGACAACAACATCTCCGGTGTTTAATGTGTTCTTACCCGAAGATTCACCCGAAGAAATTATTCATGATTCAACTTCCTCGTCCGTTTCTTTAAATTCGACGATGGAAGGGTCAACGTTTTGGTAAGACAATGGAATAGTTGCGTCTGTCGTCTGTTATAAACCTCACTGCTACCACTTTTTTCATACATATACCAATGACAGCCCGAATAATTTCAGCGGAGCTCGGCCGCATAATTATTGTACGGGTGAGACTCTGTGATTGTTCGTAAAGTAGTTATTTATTTTATTTGTATTTGATGTAGCTTATTTGTATCTCATATTCTGTGCCACCAAGAATATTACTACTGCTTAGAAGGTGTACCAAACTTTCCTACAGTCAAGTGTCCTTCGGGCACATTCTTCATTGAGCCACAGACGTTTGACTTGCTAATTTCATGTAAAATATTGTCTAGCGAAAAATGCTCAATTGCATCTCACGACGAAACACTAGATGAACCCAAGCACAAGCCAGTGGTCGTCAACCCAGAGGAGGATATGCCAACCAGTGTCGAAACTGTTCTAGATGCGAATCAACATAGATCACCCTGCAAAGCCTGCCCGGATGGTTTCACCGGGTATCATGCATCTACAACAGATTGTGTTACATATTGCCTTTGTAAGGATGGCCTGCTAAGTGAAGTACTATATGCTTGTCCATCTGACTGGCTATTTGACGACGAGGAAGGTCGATGTCTGCCAGCAGAGCAAGCTGCATGTTCGGTATTAGATACAAGCCAGGAAGAAGACGAGGAAGATATCATTTTCATTCCTCTAGTTCAAGATAAAGGCGTGTGGGATGAAGAAGTGCAGGACAAAAACGAAGACCAAAAGCCCAAACACGAACTGCCGTCTTTCTCCTTCGATAGCCCATTTCTTACTCTGGAAATCAAACTCAGTGATGACATAGATGGCATAGGATGGTCGGGTAAGTTATATTTTGTTTTACGAGGATGATGTAAATTTTCTTTCACATTCTAATGTTGTGATACATAACAGTCATATCCTCTGACGGCGGATTGAATGTAGTGAAGCCTCCAGGCACATATAGCTCATACAAACCATCGACAACAGTTTATGAAGCAGTTCCTGTTGGCTCAGGTCGCCAAATGAAGATGTCCTCAAATCAGCCCCGTCGACAACTGTCTGTCACTGTATCAAACACATTTGGGAAGGGACTCAGCTCTGGGATGAAAAAAGGTCATTACATCTTATACAATGGAAACCCAGACGTCTCCAACATAATAACTTCTGGGGGCGAATTTACGTACTACGATGTTACACTTCTCGTTCTCACTTTCAGGTAAGCTGTAGCCCTTTCTGATGGAGCATATGTGCTGGATGCTGAATCTAACATTTCCTCTTGGCACCCTTTCATTCCTTCTTATCAACAGTGGAAGGCTAGTTGAATCAAGTGCGTATTTTTCATCCTTTGATGAGGATATATCAAATATCACAGTTACAGACTCAGAAATATGCACTGAACCAGATGACCCAGATAATATAGGAGACACACAGCCAAAAGAATCACATAATATTCAGATGAACTCATCGGATTTTCTCACTAGCGAGGGCAACAATAATCAGCAGCAGCAACAAACACTATCTAATACATTAACAAACGACACAATGGTCGCAAGTCCTAGTGAAGAGTGGTCAATACAAACAATTTATGGCAGCCAACTTGAAACTGCATCGGAACCATCTCAACCACCCATTGACCAAAAACCTCAAATGAAAATAGAGGATCAAGATGGAAAATCTAATACCCTAACAAACAACACAATAATTTATGGTGGCCAACCTGAAATTACATCAGAACCATCTCAACCTCCTATCGACCAAGATTCGAAAATAGAGGATCAAGAAACTGAGACGGACAGGTTTGACTTTGATTATACCAACTTTCACACCGAAGCGAAGCCCTCGAATACAGAGAATCAGTCCTCTAATATGAAACCTATTTTATTCATCATGTTAGGGTCTTTAATTGTGTCCATTTCACTTGGATTGGCTCTAGTCTTCTGTGCTCACATGAGAAAAGCTTCACAAGATATGATATGCTACGAAGACGACGATATTGACTTTTCCACGGACGAAAACAAGGTCGATGCAAAGTCACCCTATCAAATTGGACAACTTCGCGACCACAGCCTTTCAGCTTATAGAAGTCAGCATTCAAGACATAGCAGCGTTTCTCATGAGCGCAATCCACAAGATATTGATTCACATAGTATTGGGAGCAAGCTGAGCAACCAAAGTTCAAGGAGCATTACTACTTGCAGAAGTCTGAATAGCGAAAGGAGCAACCACAGCAAGAGAAGCAGACCAACGAGCAACAAGAGGGTACAAATCCATGGGTCAAAAATCAATACCAACAATGCCAGCAATACATCAAGAAATTACCATGTTCGTCATGATGAAGATATCCCATTTAACTCAGAAGCATATGAAGACACTTGTGTGGAAGAATGTGCACATGACAATGATTCTTACTATGACGGTGGAGTTCCAAATGAAATGGAAACATCATATTCATACAACCATGGCTCTTACACGGCGCATGATATATCAGCAGGCACGGCAACAAGTGATGCCGCTTCGTTGTTCGACGATAGATCTGCATTCTTACAGCCTGATGCAAAGTCAGCATCGGAGCGATTCGAAGAGGAAGTTGATGACGAAGGAGTATATACTTGAATTATGACGTCTGTCTCCAGAATTAGCTCATAAAGAAGTTGTTGACATTATGGTTGAAATATCTAATAGGTTTCACTTACCTCCTACCTCCTACTCAGACATGTACCATAATGTAGGCGAGTCTGCTATGGGACTCCAGCCCAGGAAAATGGCACTAACAAAAACCGGGTAAGGCTTGAGCCCCAAAGCAAAGCATCCTGCCGCCCCACATGCCCACATACAACATGTCCATGTGGCCGATAATCGATAATAGATGACGGATGCACAAACAACAACTACCATATCAACGATGTCTACAGTGAAAGTAATACTCTTTGCGTTGTTCTCGCTGCAAAATTCACTGGCCTTCCCAAAGGCTAGTTTGTACTCCCCAACGAGACAGCTGGAATCATCAACCTTCTATTTCAGAGCCATCAACAATGACCGACAGATCGAGTTGAATGACGACAATGACAAAGAAATCGGTGAAAGGAAAAAGTTAATAGAATGTAACGCTAGTTTATTACTTCCATTTTCAGCCGACGTTGCGTTCGATGCTTTCTCGGATTTGACGAGGCAGCCTTCGTGGTGCAAATACCTGAAATCAGTAGAATATATTGGCTATTCAGATAACGAAAGAGCCAAAGATTCGAAAATGCCTCTCCGAGAATCCAAGTGGACTGTATCAGTGAAAGGGTTGAGCTTTAGGTAAAGATCACATGATCGGTCGATAATTTCATTTTCATTTTGTCTATCCGTATCTATTCAACTAAATAAATTTCTTACTTTTTCAATCTATACAAATACAAAGCTGGACAGCTAAAGACACCACCATAATACGTCCACACATAATTCAATGGGAAAGTACCTCTGGACTAAAAAACAAAGGAAGTGTTCAATTCACACCGCAAGCAGATAGCAATACACATATGAAATTAAGCTTTATATTCTTAACTCCAAGAGTGGTATCATCATTATTTCGGCGGTCTAGTATGTTAAGACGTTACACAGAGGAGGTTCTATTGATGAATATGTTGATGGATTTCAGGAATGTTGTGTTGAATGAGGACGTCTGATGAATTGAGTGCTATCATTTTTTTCATAACCATCTTACTCGTCGTGTTAAAGTCCTTGCCAACACGTTCATTTACACAGAATCTTTGATCTTAAAAATTACTGACTTAGCCTCTAGACGTAAATCGTGCAATTTGAATGCTAATTTCTCTGACGTTACCGTGTTCAAGCTTTCACTTCATCAGCCTCCTCTTTCCCCTTCTCAGCAACAACAACATAATCAAATCCCAACGTTATCCTCCCATTCTCCTGTTCCTTAGTCACCGACAAACTCTCATCCTCCAACCTATTCAAAATGCCTGCCATCTCCTCGGCAATACCTCTGGTTGGGAATAGCCGCAATTTACTCCTCCCAACATTAATCTGTTTCAACATCGTGCCGTGATCATATCGGATTGGGTATTGGCGAGTCTCGACAATGTTCAATCCAGAACGTTTGACATGGCGCTGGATCCAATCAACAGGATATTCACGATAACATCGATGATTGGCAAGTAATATGCATGCATCACGAATCTTCGTTATCTTGCACATTATATTGGCTTCATTTGGGACTCGATCAGGTATAGGTTGCAATCCTATAATGTACATTCTTCCACCAGGAGCCAAATGGGGTACCAATCGTTCAAATATTAAATCTTGAAAATACGGTGCGAATCCATCGATTGCCCCCACCAAATAATCGACGAGTATGGTATCAAAGACTTGATTTTCGAGTAATAGTTTGTTCTTCCCATATTGAAACGTGCCGTCACGTTCAACGCCCGAGGACCAATTACCAATAATGACCTCTCCTTTATTCTCTATTCCTAAGCTCGTAGCCTCCTCCAACACACGTTTTCTCATGGTTTCATCGGCGGTAATGGCAGTAAAACTGTCCATGCCAATCAAAGGAGCGGCATTCTCCCCATGACTCGTCTCTGCCAACAACGCCTCACGATGGAAGACCGATGCCATCCAACGTAAACTGTGACTACCGGTGCCGGCATCCAAGAACCTCCCAAAGGTGGAAGACGAGGAGGATTCTAATTGACATTTCTCGATGTAGCCAAAGAGAGCGTCGGCGTTTTTATGGGCAAAGCGTGTGATTTTTGAGAGGTCAAGCGAGGCCATTTCTTTCTCGAGTGATGTTTCTGTGGATGGTGGTTTTGTAGAGGGTTTATCGGGTTGATCTGTCATGCTGGTGGCTTTATGTTTGGACCAAAAGAAATGCAAAGATGAGATCTTATGTGGCCGTGATGGAGTTGGAGTTGTCCTTACTTGAAAAGCCGCAGCAGTAATTGAGATATTCGATAGCCAGAAGATTAGAGGAGAGAGAGAAAGAAATGTCAAGCTGGTATTTCTGGCTGCAGTTATCCACATCAATCGCTGGTTCGTATCATCGCGTTTGTGTACCCCTTGACTGTCGGGCAAAATTCGCAAAAAAAGGGATTACGCGTAAAAACTTTTAAATACGGATATTTCGCTCTGACGGTGAAATATGCGTATCACTTTCCATTTTTTGCCATCAATACGCATAATTCACATTTTCCTGGGTGTA
>JALLPH010001004.1:0-12958 GCA_036939855.1 Cyclotella choctawhatcheeana
ACTTTAGAAGAGTGCTGCAAGATTTATTTGCGTTGGAAAGGATGATAATTACATATATTTAATACCTAGAAAATCGTTACTACCATACAGCAATAAACGAGTATATATATTATAGTACCCTTTCGTACCCTGTACCCCAGAATGTACCCCATTCTTTTAAGCTCTAGTGGGATCTCTGAGAAGTATTTTCGCTATATTGAGAATAAATATATTAGTTTATGAATGTTATCATACGCTATTTTTCTCAGAAATATATTTTATAATTTATTCATTAATATATGATTATATTACCAAAAGTACTGATTCCTAAAAGAAAGAATTATAGAATCTTTCTGAAAATTAGTTTCTCGCCAAAAAAATTCAGGCGCTAGTTACGCCGGTTCATTTTTTCACGCCGCCGCGAGCGTTTCAACCCACCAACCATGGCATCCGCTCCGTATTCACCGCCGCCGTTCCCCAATATCCCTCGATTAAAGCTCCCCCTGTCACTATCATCGCTCGAGTTGATACTGGTTTCGCCGCCAATGCAGGACTGGCGGTATAGACCGTGATGTTTTTTGTGACCACCGCACAAAATTAATTGTCGACGTAGGGTTTGAAGTCATTTCGCCGGCACAAAAGGAGCAAAAAGGTAAGCAACTGTGCTCGTTTCACTCGCATGTGAACGACGCCAATTTCTCACTGTGTTCGCAATTGGCGTCGTTCACAATATGCTCGTTTGCTTTCGCTTTTTTCGTTCATTTTATCTGCAACTGTGCTCGTTTCACTCGCAAGCGAACGAAGCCAATTGCTCACTGTGTTCGCAATTGGCTCCGTTCTTATTTGCTTATTTCACGTCATTTCGCCGGCATAAAAGGAGCAAAGAGGTAAGCAACTGTGATTACTCACTGCGTTCGCAATTGGCGTCGTTCACAATATGCTCGTTTGCTTTCGCACTGTGTTCGCAAATGGCTTCGTTCTTAATATATTTGCTTTTTTACACGTCATTTCGCCGGCACTAATTTCTATTTTTTTGTTTTCATAAACGCAGGTTGCTAGCTGGGTGATTTCTAGTCTTTCGGAGGTCTCACGTCATCAACGTTTGCGTGAATTCATCCCTGAAAAAGCGCGCACATGCCTGAAAAGGAAGACAGCGGAGCTAACATTTGGTAAGATCTCTTTGTTTGTACTAGCTTTCTTACTGCTTGCTTACTTCTTTCAGTTTTAATAGGCTTTTTGGCTCATCTCAAGTTGCAAAATACCTTGTTTCAAAGCCATTGTTGTATTATTCAGATAATGAGATGCATTTGACTGGATTAATGCAACAAACTCTCCGTTTGATAAAGCCAGATAATTTGTCACGCAACAAAAGAGGATACTTTCTTGAGAGTGTTGGCAATACAACAATCTTTTATTATTGTTTTTTTAAACTAAGCCATTAATTACGAGCAATTAGTTCTAATTCACTTTTAAAGTCTTTCGCTGCATGTACATATTTAAAAATGATATAAGTATATTATAATATTATTATTACAAATGGAGGTAGTCTTGGGGTACGATTTTGGGGTACGGGGTACGAAAGGGTACGAACTTGAAAAAACCCCAATAAACGACAATAGCTATTCTCTTCGCGTCGGTCTCATTCCAAGTGTTGTTTCGACCAGACAACTATGAATCGAGGGTTACTTTGGGTTACTTTAAACTAATTTCATCATAGGAGCTCTTTTCAATGTTATGGGAGCAATGGTAGAGGTCCATGAAAGATTGAGTTGAAAAGATGCGAGGATCTTCGCAAGAATCCACGCAATCAGCGGGATCTGGTAATACCACCGCTAGTCCCTCCGAATCTCCCCCAACGCCACTCCTCTCAATATTAAATGTGGTGGTCGATCATGTTATGGTAGAACCTTGTCCGTTGGAACCAGAAGAGTTTGATACGATTCACAACAGCAACGACCATGATGTTGTTGACAGAGTCACCGATACAACAGGTAGCCAATGTGCCAATGATCACGCAGTGAAGTTATTCCCAGAAGTAGAAGAGGCAAACGACGACGGTCCTTCTTTCTCGGATGTTTTTCCCGCAAGTTCAAAACAGAAACAAACTCGACATAATAATTCTACTGGCAACGTCGACACGGTAACAGCCCGTTATGCAAATGTCACATCCGTTCGCGTTCCGGTCCTTCGAATATTTGGACCGGTTCTACGGAATGGAGATGATAGCACCTATCACAAATGCACTCAAGACGAAACCGATTCAAAAAATATTTCTGTACAAAATGATAACGTCATTGACACGAATAACAATAGTTACAGTCTACAACCGCAGAGTGGCTGTCTGCATATTCACGGTGCATACCCCTACATGCTCGCACGACCTGTCATTGCGGGACCGGACGGATCCATGCATCACGGTCATAGCTATCACGGTAGCAGCAGTCAGAGCAATCTACTTTCGGATAATACCTTCTCTCAAAGACTACCTAGCGAAGATAGTTCCAAGAGAAGCAATATTGACTGGGACAATGTTGATTCCGTATCACATATACTAGAAGAAGTCCATCAAAGGTTAGAGGGGAGTTTACGTGCCTCGATGGAGAATAATAGTCCCACGAATCCTACTCAACAATCCAAACCTCAGTCATTGAATGCACCTCCTTCCACTAATTATATACGATCTGTTACAGTAGTTACAGGCAGAGGATTTTATACGTACTGCTCTGGACCACCGGCACCATTTCTTAGAGTCGAATACTACGACCCTTCATTACGATGGAGAGTGAAAATGATATTGGAAAGAGGATTAGAATTGAGTAATGCCTATCATCCCGATCCAAGAGTGTATGATTACGAATTTGAGGAAGATGAGTTGGAGTATCATGGTGGTGGTGGCGGCAACGCGGAGAATGTTCGTCCATTGAAATTCAGATGCTACGAAGCTCATATCCCATACACCATGCAAGTGTTTAAAGATTACAATCTTGCGGGCTTAAAATATGTCAATGTTGGAGATGTTCGGTTTCGGCAGCCATTGCCCAAGGGCTTGAGGAAGAGAACGAAACAGGACTTTTTACGCGGAGACACCACAAAGCAAGACAATCGTGCTTTCTTTTTGAAAGATAACGTCGGTAAAGAGCTGCTCTGGCCCAATGTTGGAGATAGCAGACCACAAAAACAGGAGCACTGGCTGAAGAAACACACTAGCTGTGATTTAGAATTTGACACCACAGTAGAAAATCTGCTCAACATACATGACGTCATGACTGCACTCCCCAGTCCTCAGGAGGAACGTCAGAAAATTCATTGGCGAGCAGTGCCTAGTCTACGAGAGATATGGGAGCAGGAGAGAAAACGGATGAAAATTCTATTAACACCGGACAAAGACTTTTTGAGTATGGATGAGTACGACGAAGAAGATAGTAGTAGTAGCTGCAGTAATAGTGACGACGAAGAGTCTTACTTTGAGCCGCAGGGAGGCTCAACTCCTCAATTCACGCTGAACGTGAAAAAGAATGCGTCTGTCCCGGGAACAAGGCTGGCCGTACGTGGAAACAAACGTCTTTTCGGTACCAGTGAAGGTCTAGAAGATGATTTTCGACGAGCTATGGCGGACATTGTGTCGAGGCATGATAGATTTATAGACAATATTGACAAAAAGATTGTTAGCGGTTCGAATGGAGAACATATTTCAATGAACTTCGACGATGGTATTGAAGCTCTTGCATCACTAGGAAACCAATTCACTCAAAATAGTGCTGATGGCGACAACATCATTCTTGGCTCACAATCTTCTGAAAAAACACCAGATAGTACCCAAACCATTCACACGTCCGTTCACGCATCAATCCAAGCTGAAAACTATAGAATGACACAATTGACACAGGCTGATGTCGACGAAGAACGCAAACTACTTGAATCTGATTTTCATGATGAAATGGCAAGCAATGGAGATCATAGCGACGATGACTTCATATGCGAAGAAGATGAGCTTGGCGAGGTGGGTCTAGAACAGACTTTGACATTTCTTGCATCACAAGCTGTTGGGTCAAACGAGACCGACGAACATTCCATTGAATGCGAAGACCAATTTGACATCAATGATGATGTAGATCATTCTGACGATGAATCAATTAATAGTTGTGCGGATGTGAACTCAAATAATTTAATCGAAGAATCACCAGGTCGAATTCATTCTCAGCAGTCCACAGATGATGTCTCGAGCAATATCAGTTCAGAGCGCGTTGAAGGAGTTATTCGCAGTGCGAAGACAATGCCATCTGGAAATCTCCTCTTCGAACCTACGGAATCTCTGCGGCGAGAGAATATTACATCGCACTCCAATAATTTGCACCTTTTTCCAAACATTGAATTGGACAGATGCCCGCCATGGTTCAAGTTTCAATGGAATGGGTCGGGTACTTTGCCACCCATTAGTCGAGGCTCGTTCTTTGAGCCAGTCAAACGCGCACCGTCTTATAATCGAGTGAGGATGTGGATGAAGGCAAGCAATAAACATCAGCAGAACAAAGATGCAACGAAGTTTAATGATGTCATTGTATCTGCTTATGCCAATTCTACACAAATACCTCACACTCAGTTCACGCAATACTCTCAACTCGATCAAACACAAGAGGAGAAGTCGGATCCACTATCAGGACTTGGACAGCAAGGCTGTAGAGTGCAAGTTTCTGGTGGGGGTGGGCTCAAGACAACCATTCACACACCAACTACATTTACACCAATGACCATCATGTCCATAGAAATACATGTCCAATGTCGCATCAAAACTCCTAAAGGACAAAGAGAAATGGCGATGGTATGTTTCTCATGCCAAGTATCAGTATTGTTCTTTTCAAGGATTCACACCATCTTACATAATGTTATCATCATTGCAGGTGCCAGATTCTTCTCGCGATGCTGTTTATGCAGTGGTCTACCTTTTCTGTCGTGATCCTGGTGGTGGAGAAAACATTGAAGTACTTGAAAGAGGTTCAGTGCTTGTTTTGATTGGATCAAATCATTGCGGTTCAGGTATGTCTAATGTCAACATTGAATATGTTACATCTGAACGGAGCCTTCTTTTACGCGTAGCATCAATAGTCAAAACGAAAGACCCGGACATTTTGCTGAGTTGGGATACACAAGGTGGCGGGATTGGATACCTAGTAGAGCGCGGTGTTGCTCTAGGAAAATCTACTGATGGCAGTAAAGAGACATCCTCAACATGTGAAAGTGAAATAGATATGGTTCGACTGCTAGGAAGGATGCATAAGGGTTCTGCCAGCATAAACTCGAGTAAGACGACTGATACAAATCCGGAAATAAGCTTGATGGATGGAGTTGACAACAAGAATGAAAATAATGCGTGGTCAGGGAGTGGTTTAGGTGGTGAATGGGACGACAGAGTCGGCGCTGGTGCTGCTGCATCTTCAATTGTGAGTTATTTTGGCATGCTCCGTATAGACTCAGATGTGCTGCATGTGTAACATATTCCATTTTTTAGGCAGGAAGGATTGTAATCTGTGTCTGGAAGATATGTTCAGAGGAATGCAAACACCCAAACGCGTCATATCAACCTGCAACTGTCTCAGCCATCTTGAATAAAAGAATCCCATATCACGATGATCTGCTATTGACGCGATGGTATAGCATGAATGATGGGTGCCAACGTTGGCGAGTTATAAAATACAGACTACTTCAGGCTACGTCAAACATTATGTTGATCGATGAGCTTGATGTTCTTGGAAGAGCAGGTGAAGCTGCAAGATTAAGTGGAGTTGAGTTCTCGCAGTCTCTGCCTGGGATTCGAGGATCGCAGTACAAAGTCGAGGGCGTTTTGTTGAGGGCGCTACAATCGGTCCGTTCAAACGAGAGAGGAGAAAAGAAAGGTCATGTAACCAAAGGCTCAAGTTGGCAAGGAACAGCATTAACAACAACTTTATCAGCTTATGAGTCTCAATCTCAAACACAAAGTCCCTGGAAGCGCAGAAGACAAAACAAACAGGATAAAGGCGGGAACAATTCTGCAGACAAGGACTTGGGATATTTCTTTTATTCGCCGTCAAAAGACGATTGCTCAAAGCAAGAAGCACTTGAATGCCAAGCACTGACTTTGGAGCCTTTATCTGGTTTCCAATTCGATCCTGTTGTAGTCTGTGACTTCACAGCTCTATATCCTTCTCTCGTCATTGCATACAATCTAGTAAGTTAGTGTCCTGGCAAATATTGATCTCACAAATTAGTCAAGTCTAACCAACTACGCTAATTATGTCAAGTGCTACTCTACTGTTGCAGGAAAGCTAGATTATCACAGTACACGAAGAGAAATGAGATGCGCCGGGAGGTAGGCTATTATTTGTGATTTGCTATCAAGTACCTGTAAGACAATACATCTCATTCTTCTGTATTCCGGCAGAACAACTGGGAGAATAGGTCCTTTCCAGTATTCAGAGAAAAGAACTGCTGCTGTTATTAAACATCATATGAAATCTATTCAACCCACAGATCAAACTGAAGTAGCTCGCAAGAAGCGCGATAGAGCATATGCTGTTCCTACTGGATCACTATTTGTTTCCGAATCTGTTCTCAAAGGCGTTCTTCCACAAGTGCTGGACGAAATGCTTTCCACTCGAGCCATGTTGAAGAAAGCTGCTAAAGAATACAAAAAACAAATACCGAATTTGTCGCCTGCTATACTACGACAGATTGAAGCTAGACAACTTGCACTAAAATACGTTGCGAACGTTACTTATGGGTATGTTGTTGATTTCTTTTTAGTATGATGCATTGTAATGTGGATCTAATCATTTGATAATTGCTGATTCCAATTCAAGATATACTTCAGCAACATTCTCTGGCCGTTCGGCATCACCTCTTGTAGCAGGCAAGTCATGTTTTTTTTTTGATTTCAGTTGTTGAAAGAGTTTCAACCTTTTTCGCCTTACGATGATGTGCGCTTTCTTTAGATGCTATCGTTGAGTGCGGTAGGAGAACTTTGACAAATGCAATTAATCTTGCCAATCAATGGGGAAAGAAGGAGAACGGACCGTGGCATGGTGCACAAGTGTAAGTCTATAAGCGAGATACCTTAACTCACGTGATAGGACTTCCTAATGAATTTTTCACTCGTTCAGCTTGTATGGGGATACCGACTCTGTGTTTATTAAGGTTAGTGATTGTAAGCGCATCGAGATCTTGAGATTTGTGGCAAATATTGACCTTAACATAATGTTGACAACAAGCTACCAAATAGATCAGGTTAGTTTGTATTTAAAAAGTGCAGCGCATTATGATGTGTTGCTAAGAAGTTTATTCATCGACTCATACATTTCCAGTCAAAGAAGCTTTCACATTTGGAGAGGAATATTGCAAGGCAGTGACTGCATCAAATCCTCCACCAGTTCAATTAAAATTAGAGAAGGGTAAGCCAATCAATCGTTTACTCACTGCACTCTTGACATCCTCGTTATTAATATTATTATTAGTGTATGTTGCATCCTTATTACAAACTAAAAAGAAGTACTGTGGCATGATGTGCGAATCTGCCTCTCAGAAGCTTCCAGTCTTTGAAGCCAAAGGAATCGAAACTGTAAGCTTGTCATGTTTTCTTGAATCATATTATTGCATGACCTTTCCAACAGCATTATTTTAATTGTCAAAAAGGTGCGAAGGGATCAATGTGCATTGACTCAAAAAATCTTGCGTAATGCACTGATCAAAGCATTCAAGCGTGGTATCGCTCCAACCAAAGACTATCTTCGTACTCAATGGTCTCTCATACACGCAGGTAAGTTTCCTGTTTCAGACTTTGTGCTCACTGGAAGAGTTAGGAGCCGGTATAGAGGAGGAAGAATCGGCCCTGTCCAAGCTGCTCTCGCACGAAGATTAGGTGAAGTTGATCCTGGTAGAGTTGTTCGTCACAAAGAGAGGCTGGTGAGGATATTGCAGTTGTTCATTTAGACATGGCAATGAAAATATCTCATTTCGATTCTACTTGCAGCCATACGTGATTGTGGCATCTCCGGGAAAAGCATTCAAGTTGAGAGACTGTGTCTTGAGTGAGAACAATGTCAACCATTTCAATAATTGTTTCTCTTGGTTATTGGTCTAACAATTGCTCCCTTAGCTCCACTAGAACTATTAGAGCAGTGGGACGCCTACACCATTCATTCAGGATACTACATAACAAAGGTAGGAGGTTTTATTGGCTTTGTTGTGGTTTGTTCTTTTCTTCTGCGTCTGAACACGTATTGCTACTATTGAAAGCACGTCAACGCAGCACTACAACGATGCTTTTCATTAGCTCCATTCAATGCTAATGTACATGCTTGGTATGAAGCTTGCCCAAAGCCCAGGCAAAAATTACATTACTGGCCTCTCTCGAGGTCCGGCTCTTCTCTCATGATATCATCCTATTTTGGAAGTGACATATGCAGCATATGCAAACAGAAGTGCAAATCAACAGGAAGTTCAAGGGTGGCCGTATGTCCTAAATGTAGTCGAGATCGAGTGAATGTCACATGCATAGCAGTTGATCGTCTCAACCAAGCGCAAGCACAGTCCAATAAAGTTGCATCTATTTGTTCATCGTGTAATGGATGCCATGAAAATTCAGCGACTTTTGCAGCAGAGGAATTTGTCCCTTCTAAGAAGAAACACTCTCCATTTGCTATCAGTACAAACCAACGTAGGGCTGGGAGACTTTGTAACCCAATGGCGAACTGTGTCTGTATAGATTGTCCCATGACATACTTACGCCGTGAGTGGCAATATTCGTTTTCATGTTCGTGTGCACTATTTCATTGATTTTTTCCCTCACATTTTTGTTATATTGTCGGTATAGATGAGTTACGAGAAATGGAAATAGAGGCATCAGAGTTAATGAAAGCTGTCAATTTGTGAATGTGTTCACATTAGATGATTTATTATTCATAAATTAAGCATATATCTTATGAATATCACACCACCAAAAATAACATAAAATATACTCTTATAGCAACGAAATTGTTTTAAATCTGTACCCCACAATTGGCGTTTACAGGTGCAGTGGATGGAGGTTTTGTCACAGGTATTCCCTGATCAGTATTGCATGTATACTCAGTTGGCTTGGTACCCTTTTCTTCTATACACTGGGCTTCAAAAGTTGTTGTTACTCCATCACTGGTATAAACTGGAAGTGGTTTGAAATTGTCACAATCAAGAGTAATGGAGTTGAGGGTGCAATAGTCGTCTGTAATTTCCCCAATCATATTGCTATTCTCTTGTATCCATAAGTTACCTTTCGCGATTAATGAATAAAATATGTAAGAACGTTTACACAATGCAAGCACAGTTGAAACCGACAATCATCCATGTCACTTACCCAATATTGGTGATCCCTCCAACAACCTGTCGAATGGGAAATCCCCAGAAAAGTTATTGTTGCTTAATCTCAACGTATACAATGTGGGTATTTTCAAGGCATCCAACAAGACTGCCCCCTCCATACGATTGTTTGATAAATCAATAGTACTCATTTCTTTCATTTGACTCAATTCCATAATTAGCTCCCCCGTCACATAATTCCCCGCCATTGCCAGCTCTGTAACACGTCCCTGTAAGTCGCAGATCACACCATACCATTCGCAATGATCTTTATTGGCATCCATCCAATTTGTCGTGTCTATCCAGTCTCCCGAACATCCTCCATTGATGTAATAAAATACAGACAGAGCATACCGTTCAAGAAATCTTGGATCTCGTGCGGGGATTGATAATTCATCATCATACAGTACAAATTCAGCAGCAATTTCCTGCGGTGTGGCCGTGGAGTCTGTAGAAGCCCCAATCAATTCCTCCGGAGTATCGACTCGTAATGCCAACGGAGGACTGGAGGCTGCAATAATTTCCAATCCATAGGTCGTACGGTAAGTTTCATCGGTGGGCATCAGGGTAGGCGATGCCGAAGGCGAACCCGTCGGTGATGTCGACGGTGCCCCCGTGGGAGGATCAGTCCTAGCCTCATTGGTAAATTTCACCCCCAACCCAATCGCAACTCCCACAGCCACCAATGCCAAAACGCACAATCCATACTTTTCCCACTTTGACAATCCTCCCCATTGTCCAGTTTCACGTAGTTCGGCATACCGTGGATTGATTTGTTTCGCATTCTTCTTCTTTTGTTCTTCCAATGCCCGTAGAGGATCTACCTCCGGTTGTTGTTTCTCAGCTAAACTGGGTGGAGGTTGATTACGCACATCTCCACCCCCACCGGCAAAGAGTGGTGATGATGTATCCATCATCCCAGAGGAAGCAGCAGCACCAGTAGATGACTTGGACTTGTTACTCTTTTTCGATGAACTCCTCGCGGCAGGTTTCTTATCCATGCTTTTATCATTCGTAATCGAACGTCCCTCCTCTATCCTGTCACCATCGTCATCGTCCAATTCCCCGTCGGCGGCTTTTTGTTTGGCGCGAATCTTGGCCTCCAAGGCATCCTCGGCGGCAGCGGCGGCTTGTTCCTTCTTCTTCTTTTCGCGTAATTTCTTTTCAATGGCATCTTCGACGGAGGAGGGCTTTGACTTGGATTTACTTGAACTTTTTTTGGATTTCTTCTTATGGCCTTCTTCGGACATTGTTGATGTTTTGTATTGAGTATAAATATGAAAAAAATGTGGTTGTTGCGTTGTGTTTAAATGTTCTGTCAACAGCTGGTCTACTTCTGTTGTGCTGAAGCGGTTGGAAGAAGGTGCAAGAAGATGAATGAGACAGCAGGAGATGTGAGTTAAATCGATCACATAAACCTCAAAATAATACTTCATCAGATGAAGATAAACCACAATAATCACTCGCATACAAACAATATTGAAATTGTATTTCTCAGTGACATATTAAATCCGGCCGAAGCAATACAAAAAGATAATGAACATCTCGATTATTTGATGTAAATCACTCCCCTCTTGACTTTGATTTCCCTCTTTCTCCTCTCCCTGTCCTCGTCTGCCACTGTGTTATTCGCCGCGCTTCAAAACAATTCAAGATTCATTCTTTTGAAGAATACACACACTTCTTACATAATGTCTCGTTATTGCAACAGATTGCAAACACAGCATGCAACCAGCATAAAGGCGTTTGTTGTTTTCTTTTGTTGGTACTCTGTGACTGTGGAAGCAAGAGAATATGGGAAGACTGTCGAATGTTGAAGGATGTTACGGCTATTACCTTTAAAATGGGATATCATTTCACCCATACCATAACTCAAGACAAGATAAGTAATAAGAGAACCAGTAAATGAAAAATAAAATTAGAGGTAACAGTAAGCTTATGCTCGCTGATTTCTGATCCAACATCTTGCAATATCCAATATCTTTCATTTTCAACTCATTATTGTATCGTCCATCGGTGCAATCAACCAAAGCCCAAGGACACACACTACGACGTAACCATGAAGTCAGCCATGATGACTCTGCTCACAGTAGTCTTCACCTTACTCGCCATGTCGGCGAACATATTGCACCTAGTTTCGGCAGAAGAACCCGAAAAATATTCCGGTGTGTTTGTAAACGAGCACCCTAAAGACGAAATCACTTTGTACTGGGTCAACCCAGCAATGCGTGAAGATGACCCGGCGAGATTTGTAAGAATGACGTGATGAGAATTGAAAACTGATTGCATCGTTTGTTATAGAATACATCTTATCACAATGTGTCTCGTGCCTCATTCATGTAATCAAATAGAAAGTCGAGGCTGTGATTCCTCCGCGTGGTGGTGTCCATCATTCCACTACATACCACGGTCATGAGTTCTACTACGAGTACGATGGCACCGGAAATTACTTCGTAATGGATCTCCCAAATGTCCATAAGGAACAACTGGTAGTCCTAGCCAATCATCGTGGGGAAGGGATACGCGTCCGATGTGACATCTCTGTCAATGCTGGGAGAGCCGAGGCATCATTTGACATCATGGTTCAGCCCTTTTGGGCTCCACGTGGTGCGACACGGTTCTTAGAACTAGTTCGTGCGGGATATTACAACGGAGTGGTCTTTAATCGTGTCGTTCCCAAGTTCCTTATCCAGTTTGGAATTGCTGAGGGGTACAAGGAACGCACAGATGTACAAGATGTTGCCATTTGGGATGATTATCCACGTAACATAGCCTTTGAACCGGGAACTATTAGTTATGCAGGAAGTGGGTTTGATAGCCGTACATCAGAGATTTTTATTGCGATGCCTGGAACTAGTAAGGAGCAGTTGTCGAAATTTGGTGAGAATTCTTGGGAGACTCCATTTGGATTTGTTGAGGGAGATTTGTCGGTATTGAACAAAATCTATTCTGGTTATGGTGACATGGTGAGATTTTTTCAAGACATATGGGTTGATTTTGCTTGTATTGAAATGTACATGTACTCACTAGTGCACTCATATTGCATAATATCTAGCCTCCATGGGGGAAAGGTCCTGATTCGCAACGTATTTATGCGGAAGATGGATATACCAAATACCTGCCAAAGAATTTTCCGAAACTTGACAAAATCCAGACTTGTTACATTGTTGACGAAGTTGGCTTGGCAGACGAACTCTAAGGCGACTGTAGATGATGACTTGATTATTTAAATTCAATTGTAGAAGTCGAAAAGCTATGAAATGAATTTTGGTAGACACATTGTAACAGAGCATTGTATGATTGCACGAATCATTCTTTGGACAATCTAGCTAGATAAATTTATATGAAAAATTCTTATTAGGTATGAATGCTGGGTTAACAATGTGACGAAGTCAAACTGATCAAAATCAGAACACTAATATCTAATATCTCTCATCTAATCTTGCAACCACATTTTTCCAGTGGATTTAATCCTTCTTTGTTACACACTTGACATATCATACAGAAAAGGGATGCATATATCCGTCATCTCTTCTATTTTTAGTACATAGTATGCATCAGGGTTTGCTAGTCGTGTAGACAATCGCAATCGCCAATCGCAAAATCATCGATT
>JALLPH010001005.1:0-12948 GCA_036939855.1 Cyclotella choctawhatcheeana
TGGGATTTGTAGGCTTAATACTTTGGATCTTGAAACGCGCGAGAATGCAATCACGGGAACAAAGTCTTGGCAGTAATTCATACTTGGGCAAATACTACCTCGCGACGTGGAGAGATCGATTTGACTATTCTAGATTTGCTGACAAATATATTACAAATGATGCAGTAGATGAATGACAACAGCTGCAGAGCTTTGTAAGGGACAGGATTAGTCGTATTGGTTTAAAGAAATGAGATGTCTGCTTGAAGAACAACAGATTTTAAGGCCACCATAATCATCATAATCAAATTAAAGCATTAGGATCAATCTAAAGAAGACTAATAATAGAATAAACATTATCCAAGGTTTCACAGTAGCACTATCTATGATTCTATTGAGAAAAGGGCAAGTACTAGCACAACCTACCCAAAGTTGTTCTTGCCTTAACTTGTTTTGTATGTCAGCATTCGTAATAATATTTGTTGCCTTTGTTGAACCTTTCTCGTTTGACGAGACTTATACATAATGTGATAAGAACAGATATCTTTGGTAGAGTAGGATAGTCACTACAGAAGTTTGAGTCATTGTAAGAATGTAATAGCAGAATCCTTTTTCCTAGTGCGACTTAATAATTGGCGGGCGAATGAACAATTACATCTGAAGTCAGCATAATAATTTCAAGTTGAGATCGAATACTTTAATGAATGCTCTAGTTTTGCTATCATCTTTTTTTATCAAAATTTCACTACTCATGCTTTTGATTCCGGTTCCCCTGACGTGATTGTTCCATTGGCAGCTTTTTTCCTCTTCATCCTCTCATTCCCAAACCAAACGCGAACACGCTTTTCAGTCATACCCGAGACCAATGCCAGTTCTGTTAATTCTTCCTTGCTCGGGTATGGATTAGCTTCATTTTCTTCATACCACTGCATCAAATGATCTTTGGTGGCGCTGGATAATCGATTGTACTCCCTAGTATTACTTTTACACTTCAAGTATCGCTTCATGATCAGCAAACCATTTATTGAGAATCTCCACAGTCCTCTTCACAAAACGGAATGGCTTTGATGTATCATCTGTTTTTGCATCTGCTTCATTAATGCCAAGCTCTGCACTCCTCTCAGATTCTAATATCTTAGTGTCAGTGTCTTGATTGCATGCCATCGTAATATCGCCGCTGTTGGAGTTGGTCGATGTTCCATCATATAGAGGAGCAAGTGCAAGCCAGGCCTTCCTGCGAAACTCGGCTTCATTGAACGAAATGGATGGTGCATTCTCCTCTAATGAAACATTCACCTTCATTTCATGCTGTTCTAGCGGAGCAAGCGCAAGCTGGACCATCCTGTCAAACTCATCTTCATTGGAAGAATCGAGTGAGCTGTCAGCAACCTCCTCCATGTTCTTTTTGGACGATGCAGCACCTGCAGGGTTTTTATGATGAACAACGATAATTCGATATCGGATAGGGGGTCAAAGTCGGATGCTCTCAGAACTCACAAGAATCCGTTGTTGCACATGTTACCTAGATTCTTTTCAATTCTTGACGAGTCTTAAACCAAGAACTTTTGTAGACCCGTGAATGAACCAGACTGGAACCAGACACAAGAACTCGAACTGTGCGAACAGACTGCACTCTGAACAGCTCTGAACTCCGAGCATTCACCTGCATCACCTACCACCTACCTCTCTTGTGTTGATACACCTATTGACTCCTGATGTTGATACACCTGTTGACTCCTGTTGATACCGCAATCATACGTTTTGGCTGAAGACGCGAAACCGCTGAAGCCAAAATGGACATCAGCCAGGACGTTCACGACGCGACACTGAAGCCCAGACGCAAAACGAACGACGATGGGGATGAGTCTATTGATACCTACGACAATCTCACCCTAGATGAAAAGATTATGATGAAGAAATTGGGCATTAGTAGAAAAAGCTCGGCAGACAATCTGGACGAAAGGATTTTGATGAAAAAGAAGGGCATGCGTAATTCCACGCGTAGTGGAGACAAAAATAGGAGCAGCAGTTTGGATGAACGGTTTTCGTTAAAAAGGGACATGCGTAATTCCATTGCACACGGTGGCGAAAAAAGTAGGAGCAGCAGCTTGCATAGGAAAACCAGGAAAAAGTTGGCAGCATCCATGCAGTTAGAGTCATTCAATTCCTCGGCGGGGGACCTCATGAAAAGTCAGAGGAAATTATCTTGTGATGATTCAGAAGAGCCTGTTTCAAAACAGCATTCGTACTACTCCATCAATCCCACTTATGATCTCAAGCGGGCCACAGTAAAAGGTAAACTTGAAAGCCCTACTAATTCTTCTCCGGATGAGAAGAAGAAGACAAAGAAAAAGGGCATAAGTAGAAAAGGCTCGGCGGACACTCTGGATGAACTAGATGAAAAGAAAAAGATGAAGAAAAGGGACTTCAGTAGAAAAAGCTCCGCAGAAGCCCTAGATGAAAGGAATGAGAGGATTTTGTTGAAAAATAACAAAAATAAGCACATGAACATGCGTAACTCCATTTCGCACAGTGGCGAAAAAAGTAGGAGCAGCAGCTTGCATAGGAAAACCAGGAGGACGTTAGCAGCATCTATGCAGCTGGAATCTTTTAATTCTTCGGCGGGGGACCTTATGAAAAGTCAGAAAAAATTGTCTTTTGATGATTCAGTAGAGCCTACCTCTCACCCTACTATAGACGAAAAGATTATGATGAAGAAAAGGGGCACCCAAAGAAGAATCTCGTCTGAAGAATTAAAGAAGAGCTTAGTAAAGCCGCAAAGAGGCCGCAAACCTAGTAGGAGCACGATGTCTTGGCTGACGGCATCAACTGCAACCGGACTCAGGTCGATTGATGATGTTAATGCATTGAATCAAATGAAATTCGATTCTGATAATGATGTAGCATCGGTAAAAAACCCACTGGACGATACATACGAAATGAAATTACAGCGGAAGCTTGCTAGCGTGCCAGGAGTCGCATCGGTGTCAAAAGAAGATGGATATTCATACGAAGAGAAATTGCAACGGAAGCTTTCTAGTGTACCAGGAGTTACATCGGTGTCAAAAGAAGAAGGGAATTCATACGAAAAGAAATTGCAGGGCAAGCTTTCTAGTGTGCCCGGAGTTACATCAGTGTCCAACCAGGAGAATAATACCGAAGACACTTTCCAAAAGAGACTATATCGCAAGATGTCTAGCGTGGCTGAAACTGCACCAATGTACAAGAAGGAAGCAAAGGTAGACCAAGATTCTTTCACCCACTCGTCAGAAAGGTTGTTGCCTAATAAGTCATTGATGAAACAGGAATCAATTAAAAAGTTAGAATCATTTGAGAAGAAACTACAACACACGAAGTTTAGTGGACCTAAGGTAGCATCAGTGTCGAACGAGGATGCATCACATTATGATACGAAAGTTCAAAGGACGACATCGAGTGTGCCCGGGTTTACATCAGTTTCAAATGATGATGCAAAATATTATGATAAGTTAATCCAACAGAAGTCGTCGAACAATGCCAAAGCTACTAACAGTGTTCCGGAGACTAAAAAAGATGACGGGCCATGGGAATGCTTAAAGTGCACTTTTGCAAATGAATCCTCGACAATGACATGTGCGGTTTGTAATGAAGAAAAGGGGCGGTTCACTAGCTTTAGTTTGATGGGAATCCCTGATGTGTTTAAAGACTAGAATGATCATAGTATTTGTTAAGTATAGAGATAGGTTTGTTAGTATCCTTGACTGAATATTAACATTGTAGTTTTGCATAATTTTAAGGTCACATATTTAACCCATCACAGAAGAGCAAGCATATAAAAATAAAGTTTCCTCAAGAGAGGTACAAATCTTTTTTTGGTAGAGGCATCACATCCCGGTGTCATAAGCTCCCCGGTTTGTAATTAGAGTGTTTGTAAAATGAGTTCGATGGTGGTAATGCTCTTGGCACAACGATTACTAAAGACAAAGATTACCTACATAATACATATAATATTTCTAATATCTAGAGATCAATAACGGCATGCCTAAATAGTAATTGATGCCTCTCGCATACATAGAATAATACAAGTCAACGGACTGACACTACATATCAACTCTTCAGCTCATGCCTCTTCTTCTTCCTTGTCAGAAACTTCCTCGAGAGCTTCAACTCCAAATGATTCCACGTGGGCTGTCTTATCCATGATTTCTCGTTTCGTAATCTCTTGATTATGGGGCTCTTCGGCAGAAGAGAATGGTGGTGGACCAAACACGCTAAGCAAAACCGGGAGGAGGACAGTACCGTGAACCACTCCAAGACCAACTGTCAGTGCAAACTGTATTGAAAGCACTCTGAATACATAGCTAGAGGAGAATAGAAGCACTGCCACGGCCAAGAAGGTGGACAGGGCGCCGTTGACCACAGCAGCTCCCATGTCAGCAAGAGACTCGAGAGCACGTTGATCCCTGAAACCACTTTTTGTCATGAAACTATGTCCGATGTGAGCTGAGTAATCAACAGATAACCCCACTGCAAGGACGAGATTAATCACGCTCACACTATCGATAACCAGTCCTAACGCATACATGAAACCCAAAATCTCCACAATACAAGCAGCAACGTTGATTGTGATTAGAAATGCCGTGGTGAGATTTGCAACAGTGAGCAGGCAAATCAACCCAACAGCCAGAATGGCAAGTCCCACATTTCGATAGAGTTCGGTACTGATGATCTTGAGTCCTTCAATCTCTTGGAATTTCTCACTGTAGGGGAAGGAACTGGGAAGATCTGTCCACGAATTCACCATGGCTCTTGTATCATCCATAGACTTAATCTGACGATTTGCATCATCAATGATTTCTCCACGACGTAACTTTGTCATACGAACATACTCAAGTTTGACCCGGATGGCTTCCAATTCAGTGGTTCCAGAGGAGAAAGAAACATCCTTTAATCAGTAGACAGAAGCGGTAAGTGCATGGTATTGGTGATTTTGGATTTAGCTAATGTAAGAATCAATATACACACAAGAACTCACCTGGGCATATTCCGATCCAGGACCAAAGACACTAGCATAACTCGAAAGAATTCCAACAAAATCTACATAATTGGCTGGCCACCCATCCTCGCCTAACGTTAGATTACCCAGAGTAACTACGGATCCGTAGGTGTCGAGGTAAGACTTCATTCCGGCCATGACATTTTGATAGGTAGATTCGGAATCGGGCTCGGCAATATAGGGTGATACCTCGCTAAGACCCGAAACACGCTGATCCAATTCCGATAGACTCTGACGATTCGCGTATATATCTTCGCCATTTTCAAACACAATGTATAGTGAAGACCCGGACGAGGGAAAGTACTCATCGGCATCGCTTAACCAGGTGTTTAGGTACGAATCCGCGGGGATGAAACTACGATTTGAATCCTCGACGGGTAATTCCGTGGCACCGTAAATACCAAAGGCTAACAATCCAGCAAAGGCAAGGATCGTGAGTGCCTTTCCAGATGGCGACAAAATGGCAGGTCCATGATAGAATCGAAAGTATCGAGAGAGGAAACCCTCCTCGGAACCTGTATCTTCTTCGTCGACAATTGTCTTTCGTTTGATGCAGCATAGCACATCTCGTCGATTGTCACGTTGACGTTTCTCGTCGAAGAACATGGTTGCCGTGAAGAATGTTGCACTGAGAGCCCAGAGGAAGAAAATCTGTAGAACATAAATACGGGATTTAGATAAATACAATTGCAACAGACACATTCATGTAGAACAAACCGTTTCCTGAAATATATATATATTCATATATCAAAAACTCACATTGATGGAGGCAAACGCACAAAAACTAGCCAAGGCGGGCAATGCCGACGAAGACGAAATCGCAAACGCCACCAAATCCGTTAAGGACGTGACACTAATCGAGGCCCCCGATCGCGCCAACGCCCGTGCCCCCCTCTTGATCAAACTACCGTCATCCTCCGACTCGCGTGGCACACCCTCCCTCTCCCTATCGAAGGAATTGGCAATCACGAACGCATCGTCCACACCGATACCCAATAACACAAACGGTAATACCGAATGCACCGGACCGTAAATCAATCCGGCCAAAGACGCGATACCGAATCCAGCCACAGTCGATAATGCCACGAGCAACAAGGCCGAGAAGGACATGGCCCATCTCGATCCCCGACCGCACAGTTTCGAACCCATGGTGGCACCCAAAAATAGGAAAGCGACGAGGTAACTGACGTTGACGAATATTAAATCACCGGATATTTCACCGCCGAATTCATCTTCGAAGGATCGTGTGGAGAAGTAGGCGTATTCCAAATTCACGTCGGTGGTATCCTCCTCATCATCTTTGTTTGAATTGTTGTTGGAATCATCATTGTTGTTATTATTGGTATTGGCCTCTTCCACACTGGTTATAAAAACGGATCTCTCCCATTCGGCATTGATCGGATCAATTTCGCTACCGTTCTCGACCACGCTTCGATCTTCCAAAAAGTAACTCAACGAAATAGCCTCCGCTTCCATCACTTTACCGGTATTGACATTAAATTTGGGATTACCGAGGACTCCCTGTAAATCTTGTGGAGATCCGTAATTGTTGATTGTGGATAGTACGTCATTGTCGGATTGGAGTGTTGATAGGTCGTAATTCCACATTTTGAGTATGGATACGGTGAGACAGTTGCATATTGGGTTGTTGGGGTCGTAGTTGGCGCATGATCTTTATTGGATGGAATGACAAATGATGGATAATTGTGTCAGATGAAACATTTCATCAAGTATTGAATACAACAAAAGAAGGGAACACAAGAGTCACAAACAAATCATAACGTACCCCCCGGCAACCGTACACAAATCCGTATACGTATATTCTTTTCCATCGTAATTCGAAATACCGCTTTCGATGCTTTCGTGTAATTTCATAACGTCGATCAATGCCTCCTTGGTCAATACATTCTTACTACTGCTACTACTTGATGACGATGATGATGCAATTACATTTTGATATCGTGAGCTTGTGGGGAAGAACGTTTTGAATTGCTGATTTGTATCAATACATATAGAGAAAAAGAGGAATCAATGGTGTGAGCAAGCAGTTTATCAATTAGTATTACAGGCAACAAGTTCAGTCAATACAACAAGTAAAACAGCAAGAACTAAAGCTAACAACTTCAACTCACGTCAGCCTCCCCCTCCGCAACGGTACCCTGCGGTATCCAAAGCTCCTCACTCCGATTTTCGGGCGTTAATTGACTCATACCCCCGGCACACGCAATCGATATACCGAGCGCCAATGCGATGGTGAGTTTGGGACGATAGCAGCAGAAATATCCTACTTTGTAAAAGAAGGACGAGATGGTGGTGTCGATGGTGTTGCCGAGACGTTCCATTGTTGATTCTTGCTTTGGTTGTGGTGATGATGATGCCATGATTGTTTAACTGTGGCGATTTGAATCTGTTATTCTATATTTCTTGCCGTCGAAATAGAATGCTGAATGCGCAGAGCAAGTCATGATTCACGTGGTTGTTTTATGCTGACGCACATTGTCGGTTTTTGTTTTTGTTTCAAAAAAGCGCGCCAAGCAACATTTTTACGTGACTCACTAAAAATGTCACGGTTGCACTTGAACAGTCTCTAAATACTCCATTTTGAACCACTACTTTGTAGTCTGTAGAATGGACCATGGAAAAAGTCTATCTACTCCAGACTTTGGAATTCAGAATTACAATCGGTGCAATGTATCTACAACCAGATCCATTCTGACACTTGTCGGTGTTGCACTGCTATTTTCAATTGCTAATAAAGGATCACTAAAAATTGTGTTGGAAATTTTAAGTTCATTATTGTGATTTGTCATTGAGATACCACTTTGCAGTGATGGAGTGTTGTGTGTTTTGAGGTGAGCTATGGCCTTCTCCACAACTCATTTTGATCATGTTGTACATCAGAAATATCATGCACTCAAGACTACTTGCCTTGTTTGTCAGTCACTCTAATTAAAAGAACCAATACATGTTTCATGGTGATGCTTGATGCTCTCACTCTCATACTGGAACAAAGAGACAGATATGCATGGTTCAAGTGGTTTTTTTCAGTGGCGCTGAGAAAAAGCTGACCCCCCTGACAGGCATTTAGTTTTCCGCTTTGTCTAATAATTTGACCATTTTTTGTTCAATAGTCAATAGTTGGTAGACAACAACCAACCAGCATTTTAGGGGGGAAAGCTGGTGTTTCCTGAGAGTTGGTTTGTATTCAGAGTCAGAGGTGTTCAACGTTTTGCAAATAGCAGATTGTGATGAGTATGGTGGACAGTGAGTTTTTGGGTATTTTCAAACCATCACAGTTCTGTGATGGTAGAATCAGTAACTTTGCATGCTTGCACCATCAAACAATGCCTTGCAATGCCTACTATCTATTTTTAAGTTTTTTTCTGTTTTCACTCACGACCTGCCTCACGACTCACGACGCACACTGACGCGACAACCGACAACCAACAACACGACCACGAGCCCCGAGAGACACTCTCGAAGATCGACAATGACAACAATGATAGACATCAACGCCATTCGTGACATAGCCAAACACCATGGCTTCAAAGAAGTCCAATTCAACCAAGTGTCACGTGTCATTGCTTTCGAGAACGAATTCCCCACACACTGTCGTATAAACGTATACTACACAACGGGCACCGTAGCATCCTGTCTCGATCACCCTCGCAAAGGCAAGACACAGCTCTTTCGTCGAAATCAATCGCTGCACGACATCGACGCCATTTTCTCAAATCCACAGCATCACACTGGCGTGGGATATTATCGAAATAACGACAAGGGCTCGTGGCAGCCGGTGGATTCGCGGGGGCAGTTTGACGGTCGGAAGAAAATTGAGTGTGACGATGCACGTAGGTGGAGATACATTCATTCGACGCAGGATGGGTTTTGCAATGAGAGTCAAGCCAATCAAATTGCGGCATTTTGTAATCTATGGCATGAATTGCGTTTTTCTTCGGGGATGATGAGCAAGGCTGAATATTATAATTCTATGAATTCCCAAGAATTGGAGTCGTTCAATCAAGCTCTTGTTCGGATTGGTGCTCCTCCTGTCAGCATCTGTCAAGATTGCGAAGAAAATCAATGCAAATGTATGGAATGTTTCGGTTCGTGGTGTTGCCTTGTTGGAGTACTCATGCAGGTTGCAGGCGAAACAGATGGTGTTGTAGCATTGTTGAAAATGAGGGAGGGGGGAGAAATTGATGTGAAGTGGGTATGGGAGACGATAGACTGCCCATGTAAAGAGGGCAGAATCTTCAGGGGACAATATTCTGTTCAATTGGATAAGTTGAAACGACAGCTCATGTCTCTAACTCCAAAAATTCGGCGTGAAGTCATTTGGTGGGGGCTTACCAAACATGTGCATAAATATGAACCCATGATATTCAGTCCTAGTTTTGATCCAGATTTGGAGCCAACGACTAGCAACTTTCCTCTAGATTACTATAGTGGAAATTATTGCAGCAATGTAATTTTGCAAGCTCATCATGAGTATGGAGAGCTGGCATATGTTCCTAATGGAAAAGGCTGCAACTGCCATGGGATCTGAAGACAAAACAAGAGATAGTGCATATTTCATTGCATGTAAACAAGAATGAGTCAAGATAAAAGGTTGTGACAAAAAATAAAAGGTTCATATTTTTCATTTCATACTTCATACAACGAAAGAGTCTGATGAAAGTTGCCATGAGGTTCTTGTAGAAGACCTGTAGCGATTAGTCCATTACAACATATTTCTCATTGCAAATAGAATGATTCATGATAAACTACTTTCAATGTCTGGTTTTTGTTTTCACAGCACATGGGCATTTCACCATGACTCCACCAAGAGGCAAAGCACAAAAACACGTGATGCTAATTATTATTCGAGATTAAACTATTCCATGAAGCATTCAAACCAAAGTACTGAAGATTAAATTGCTCCATTTCAAAACAATTGTTGTCCAAAGAAGATGCATATTTTTCATTTCATATGACAAAAGAGTCTGATGAAAGTTACCGTGAGCCGTGGCAGTGAGCTCCCAAAGCTTTTAGTCTTATGACATATTTCATGATGTAAAAAGAATGATACATGATAAACTAGATACTTTTGATGTTTTGTCTTTTTTGCTTTCTCTGCAATACATGACTCCACACAGAGACAAGGCACAAAAACACGCGAAGACAATCTTAGACAATTTCATGTTGCAAAAAGAACGATTAACAACTTCTCTATAATGCTTCTTCAAAGCTTCACGAATGACTCCACAAAGCAACAAAGCACAAAAACACGTGATGTTAATTACTAGAGATTAAATTATTCCATGAAGCATTCAAACTGAAGTATACCTTCTAAAAACGCTGAACATTAAACTGCTCCATTTCAAAACAATTGTTCTCCGTGTGGGTGCGTTTTATTCTTGTACAGAGTAGTGAACACATATTCTATGTCTTCATATAATCATTGTTCTCTCTCTCTAAATATAAAACTACCCTCCCCTAATAGAAACAAATAACACCCACAAACAATGGTTGACATATATATCCATACACAGACTTTTTTCTCTTTCATTTTCCATATCTCCAAATATAATAAAACTACACTCTCAACAACAGCTTCTACTCTCATTCTTACCAGCCAATGCCGGAAAAGTCTCCTTTTCACCACCGCCATTGTTTCCACCACTACCGGTATTCTTTGGCAATCGTTTGGCAATTTCGGAAAATAAGGCCTTGACATTATTGGCATTTTTGGCCGAAGTTTCCATGTGAATAATGTTGTGTTGGGATGCGTATTCGTTGGCTTCTTCAAAGGTTATTTTACGATGTGCTTCTAGGTCTGCCTTGTTCCCTGCCTGTGTATAGTGTTGTATTTAATATAACATTTTGTTTGTTAAATGTGTTTTGATAATTCTCAAAAATAAACAATATAAAAACTAAACAAACTTAAAACCAATATATACATATATATATATAACTAACCATGGCAATCACCACATTTTGATCCCCCCTCCTCTGCAATTCCTTCACCCAACTTTTAGCTCCCGCAAAGGAATCGGGATTGGTAATATCGTACACAACCACGGCGGCTGCGGCACCGCGATAATACATGGGTGCTAGGGAACGGTATCGTTCTTGTCCGGCCGTGTCCCAAATTTCTTATATATATAATTTTCACAGTTGGTTTTGTTTGTTGTGTTTTGTTATTGTTGATTTATGAGGACGGAGAATGAATCAATGATGTGTTTGTTCAATGCAGAATAAAGAGAGTCAGCATTTATAGTTAAAGAACATAATATTCAAATATTAATTCTTTATTCATTAAACAATTGTCACTTGAACTTACCGAATTTAACGGTGGCATCGTCCAGTGCCAAAGTCTGCGTCAGAAATGCCGCTGTGTCAATGAATTGTCCAGAATCAAACAAATAATAAAATCATGTGTTAGAGAGAACGTCTCAATCACAACAATCACAACAATCACAAGAACGCAATAATAATAATCATTCGACTCACCGCCAATGGTGGGCTCTTGAAATTCAAAGAATTCATCGCGAACGAATCGTACGACGAGACAACTCTTGCCCACGGCCGTATCCCCCAGTAACACCAGTTTGAAGTGACAGAATCTGTTGTTGCTCATTTTGTTATTTGTTGTTGTAGTTATTGTTTGTTGTTTGTGCTGTATTGTTCGTTTGCTGTTGTATACTGTTCGTTTGGGCAGAGGCAGGCCTGCTACTTTATGCTTTATGCAGTCGTTTGATTTCGTCGTCAAGATTGTTCTTTGTGTCTTCGTGGGCTTCTCTCCGAATTTTACCTTTTACGTTTCATATCGTTTGTCGGAGTGACTTGTGTTTATGTAGTGTATGATGAGGTCTAAACTTACTTATTTTAGGTAACATGGATTTTGCCTGATTTTCAAGGTTAGAAGAGAGATCTAGTTATTGTGTAAGAGCAAGCCTCTCTCGCGTCCACCAAAAGTCATGCATATGCCCGGCCCATCCACCAAGTTAAAAGCCAAGTTCAAGAACCCATCACATAAAACGGCAAAACAATGACAGACAAGAAACGAGGAGGAGGCCGCATCATCATTGACGATGAATCCAAAACCAAACGTCAACGAAAATCCAAATCCAACATCAAGCAACAACATCCAAAATCGTCCACAATTATTCCACACGCGGACACCCCCCTCCCCTCCCTCCTACCGCATCAACGCATAGATCTAATTGCCAACTTGTGCGAATCGATATTGGAAGATCCCATTGCGGCCGTTGCTTCCACTCGCACCACCACCACCAATAACGGTAACACTCACCCCACCAAAGATGACGCTAATAACGACAATAATGACGATAGTAATCAACAACAACTGTACACCAAAACACCATCCAAACTAACAACACTCCTCCATCTCGCATCCCCCCCAACAAACGGATACGACAATCACGCGGCACGTCTCTCCCTAATATCTTTACTGGCCGTATATCAAGACATTTTACCATCTTACAGAATACGTCTTCCCACCGCCACCGAAATGGCCGTGAAAGTTTCCAAAGATATTAAACAAACGTGGGATTACGAAAGGAGATTATTAAATGGTTATCAAATGTATTTGACTTTGTTGGAAAAGACTTGGGAGGGTGGACGTTACGGTAACAGTATCCACTTGACAGGTGGTGACAGTAAAAACAGTAATAAGCGCAGAGGAGGAGGAGGAACACCGACGACACTCGCCGCCACATCCATAATAGCCTTATCCACCCTCCTCCAAACCAATTATAATTTCAATTTTCGATCCAACATCCTAACAATGGTGATATCCTGCGCTTCCCATACCAACGACGAAATACGGTATGCATGTTGTTCATCGTTAAAAATCATGTTTGATAAGGATGCTTCGGGGGAGGCATCGTTGGAAGCCGTGAAAAGGATGGGTAAGGTTATAAAAGATG